>CAUYQG010147004.1:0-33918 GCA_963574415.1 Tarsius wallacei | reverse complement strand
CCAGGAACTGGCCCCAGAATTTGACAGGGATTAGGGAATGGATGGAAAGAGTGAATAAGACTCAAGAAAGACAAGACACAACACTGAAAGAATGTGCAACAGAGATTTTGGCAATAAAAATAAAAATAAAAAAGAGAAGAAAAATAGAAAGATGGGGGTGTGTGTGTATCTGTGTGTGTGTGTGTGTGGTCTTCCTTTGTTTTTTCCCTCATTTGTGATAGATTTCTTACTTTTCTCTTTAGTTCTGTTATTCAGTGTCAGTGGGAGAGGCTTTCACTTTTGATGTTTGCTCAGCCCTCTATTCTTCCCTGATCTGGGCTCTATATTTTTTCTATTTTGAAACAGGACTTGGGTGGGAAGCTTTGCTATCTCTTATAGTTTTGAAAGTTTAATAAGGTACGGGATGGGGAGCTAGGATTCAGAAACTACTTGCAAATTACAATGTTCACTGATTGTGGTATGTGTTCTCCGAGACCCACTCTCCACTACCACTCAATATGACAATGCAGTGGGTATGTGTGTGTACCCCTGAGTCCATGAAACAGTGATGGTAATGAGGAGCACAGGGAAATATATGGACAAAAATTAAAAAATAAAAGGAAAAGAAAATAACACAGAACAATGAAAGAAAAAAACCAAAGCAAAAAACAATTGAACACACACACACACACACACACAGATACACACACACACCCCTAAACAAACTGGAGTAACAACAAAGTGAAACAAAACAAAGAACAACTAAAAAAACCAGGAAAACTAAGCACACACACACATGCCTAGCACAAAATGAATGGAGAAGAAAAATAGAAAGATGGGGGTGAACAACAATTAAAAAAAGGAATTCAGATTGAACCCTCACACATATATTGACAGACACCTTAAACTAAAAAAATAAAAATAAAAAAGAGAAGAAAAAAGAGCAAAAACAAACCAATAACATCAAAAAACTTGAAAGATGAATACTCAATCATTCACATACACACATAAACAGAAAATAAAAAACAAAAGAAGAAAGAAAAAGAAAAGAAATAAAGAAATAAAGGGGGGTGGGATGGGATTGCAGATCAAACCTTCACATACACGTTCATGCACAAAGGAAAAATATTAAAACAATAGATGAACTCAACATTTCTGTTTGATCTCAAATTTTGACAATGGCTGGGCTAAAAACTAAAGAAGTGACCTAAAGAAGTTGGAAACTTAATGACTATTGTGTAATTCACTGCCCAGTACCTATTTGCATTAAGGAAACAATTATATCCCATGTAGTACAAAAGAAGGTCATGTATATATTTTCTTCTGTTTTCAAATCATTAAAATATTTTCATTTTTAGATGTGGAAAAAAAATAGGTGAACTAACAAACAGGAAAAAATTAAAAAACAACAACAAAACTCTGTCCTCTTGTGGCAGGCTCTGTAATTGTTTCTCTAGTCTGATGTCTTCTTCAGAGCTTCCACCTCTTTCACTCCCCAGTGTCTGGAGCAGGGAAGGAGAAGGCAGTAATGGTGGGTGGGGCTGCAGTCCTCCCTCCTACTCGTATGGTCAGGGAGATCTCCCGTGGGGAGGTGTGGGGTTGTCTCTTCCACAGGTATGTACTCTTGGGGGGTGTCCCAGCCAGGCCTATCCTGGAATGGAGTTCTCCTATTGCAACTGATATCCAGGTTCCGCCTGGGATTGTCCCTCTCAGTTATGGCCCAGCTGTGTGGGACTGATATTCAGAGGCTTGCTGGCGAGTAGTGGGTATGGGTCAGCCCCAGACTTACCACTGACCTCTTTGGATTTCTTTCTCGTCCTTTTCTGGCCACACTCTTTGTCCTGCAGCTGGATCAGTGAAGGGGGTGGGGTGCCTGGGACTTAGCACTCATCAGATCCCTCCGAAGTTTGTGCTTTCAGGATATTCCCTCTGGGTCACGATCAACCTGAGTAGTTGATCTGCCAGTCACAGAGATCAGGTCTGTTTTTCCATGGTGAGCAAGTTGGAGCACTTTCCTGCCCTGACTTCAAGATGGTGGCATGATCCCTCTCTTGTTCTCTCCAGTGGAACTCTGCCTCTGGGCTCCCTTTGCAGCTTCTGCTGCCAGTGTCTGGCCAGGTGCTGAAGTGGTGAGCCAAAGCCTGGAGCCAGCAGTCCTGCTGCAGTGATGAGGCAGAGCCTGGGGCCAGTAGTCTCTTCCCCATTGCTTCTTCACAGGAAAACTTTTGTCCATTTAAAAAAATGGTGCTTGGCTTCTGCAACCTGGGAAGCACCAGGGACCAAGCAGAGAAGCTGCAGCACCGGCTGTTGCACCAGAAGGGCCCTGGCCACTTGCTCACGAGCCCCCACTTAGTCAGTCTCTTCCACATTTTCTTCCCAGGAAGGGTTTTGTTGATTTTTTGAAAATGGTGCTTGGCTTCTGTGTCCTGGAAATTTTTAGGGTCCAAGCTGAGCACCTGCAGCACCAGCTGCTGCACCAGGAGAGCTCCAGCTGCTAACTCCCTAGCCCTCACTCAGTCAGTCACTCACATGCCCACTCATTCACCAGCATGTACACAAAATTTTCCATACACTCACACACTTGCACCAGGACTTGTGTAGTCCAACTGACTCAGCCGCCATCTTCTCCCACTCCCTGTTATTAATTTTTAAATTTTTTATTTTAGATTTGGGGGGTACACATGCATGTTTGTTATGTGGACATATTGTGTAGTGGTAGGGATTGGGTCTCAGGTGGCCCATTTCCCAAATAGTAAACATTGTGTCCCATAGGTAGTTTCTGAACACTAGCCCCCTTCCCCCCTTTTTGGTGTCCCCAGTTTCTATAATTTCCATCTTTGTGACTGTTTAGCTCCTACATACGAGTGAGAACAGGTGGTGTTTGGTTTTCTGTTTCTGAGTCAGTTCACTTAGGATGATAATCTTCAACTTCATCCATGTTGCTGCAAAGGACGTGATTTCATTCTTTCTTATGACTATGTAGTATTCCATGGTGTATACATACCACATTTTCATTATTCACTGATTGGTTGATGGGCATTTAGTTTGATTCCACATCTTTGCAAACGTGAACTGTGCTGCACTGAACATGTAGGTGAGGTGTCTTTTTTATATAACAACCTCGTCCTTATAGTAGATAATGAGCTGTGGGATTGCTGGATCCAATGATAGATCTTCTTTTAGTTCTTTGCACTTCCACCAACAGTGTATACATGTTTCCTTTTCTTCTCATCCATGCCAGCATCTGTTTTTTTAAAATTTATTTTTCAATAATGGCCATTCTGACTGGTGTAAGGTAGTATCTTACTATGGTTTTAATTTGCATTTCCCTGATTATGAGTGATGTTGATCATTTTTTCATGTTTGTTGGCCGTTTATATATCTTATTTTGAGAAATGTCTATTCATGTCATTTGCCCACTTTTTTTTTTGAGTTGGAGTCTCATTCTATCACCCAGACTGGAGTGCAGTGGCATGCTCCCAGCCACCACAGCCTCGACCTGCTGGGCTCTGGTGATCCTTCCACCTCAGCCTTCCAAGTAGCTGGAACTGCAGGCACGCGCTACCACGCCCGGCTAATTTTTTGATTTATTGTAGAGACGAGGTCTCGCCAAGTTGCCCAGGCAGGTCTCGAACCCGCGGGCTCAGGCAGTCCACTCACCTCAGCCTCCCAAAGTGCGGGATTACAGACTGAGCCACCGAGCCCGGCTTGCCCACTTTTTAATGGGGTTATTTGCTTTTTTCTTGCTTATCTGTTTGACTTATTTGTAGATTTTAGATATCAGTCCTTTGTTAGATGTATAGTTTGCAAATATCTTCTCCCATTCTGCAGGTTGACTGTTTGCTCTGTTGATTATTTCTTTTGCTATGCAGGAGCTTTTTAGTTTAATTAAGTCCCACTTACTTATTTTTGTTTTGGTTGCATTTGCTTTTGGGGTTTTAGCCATAAATTCTTTGCCTAGACGGATGTCCCTAAGAAGTTTTCCTAGGTTTCCTTTTGGGATTTTTATGGCTTAAGGTCTGACATTTAAGACTGTAATCCATCTTGAGTTAATTTTTGTATATGGCAAGAGATAGGGATCAAGTTTCATTTTTCTGCATATAGTTATCCAATTTTCCCAGCACCATTTCTTGAATTGGGTGTCCTTTCCCCAGTGTATCTTTTTGTCTGCTTTGTCAAAGATCAGTTGGTTGCAGGTATTTGGGTCTATTTCTGGATTTTCTATTCTGTTCTATTGGTCCATGTGTCTGCTCTTGTACAGTACCATGCTGTTTTGGTTACTAAGCCTTGTTGTATTTGAAGTCAGGTAATGTGATGTTTCCAGCTTTGTCCTTTTTGCTTAGAATTGCTTTGGCTATTCAGGCTCTTTTTTGGTTCTATATGAATTTTAGAATTGTTTTCCTAATTCTGTGAAAAGTGACATTGGTAGTTTAATAAGGATTGCATTGAATCTATAGGTTGCTTTGGGTAATATGGTATTTTAATAATTCTGACTCTTCTGATCTATGAGCATAGGATGTTTTCACATTTGTTTGTGAGCCTCAGCAATTTCTTTTACCAGAGTTTCATAGTTCTCCTTGTAGAGCTCTTTTATCTCCTTGGTTAAATATATTACTAGGTGTTTTGATTTTTTGGCTACGATTTTAAATGGAACTGAGTTCTTGATTTGATTCTAAGCTTGGTTGCTATTGGTGTATGGCAGTGCTACTGATTTGTGTGTGTTGATTTTGTATCCAGAAACTACCAAATTTATTTTTCAAGTCCAGGAGTCTTTTGGAGGTATCTTTAGGTTTCTCTAGTTATAAGATTATATCAGCAGCATATAGGGATAGTTTGATTTCTTCTTTTCCAATTTGGGTACCATTTATTTCTTTTTATTGCCTGATTACTCTGGCTAGGACTTCCAGTACTATGCTGAATAGTATGGGTAAAAGTGAGCATCCTTGCCTTCTTCCAGTTCTGAGGGGGATGCACTCAACTTTTCTCCATTTAGGATGGCATTAGATGGGTGTTTGTTGTATATGGCTTTTATTATTTTGAGGGATGTTCTTTCTATGCCTATTTTGCTGAGGGTTTCTATCATGAAGGGATGCTGGTTTTTATCAAATGGTTTTTCTGCATCTATTGAAATGATCATATTATTTTTGTTTTTAATTCTGTTTATGTAGTGGGTTACATTTATTAACTTGCATATGTTGAACCACCCTTGCATCCCTGGGATAAAACCCACTTGATCATAGTGTATTTTTAAAAAATGTACTGTTGAATTTGGTTTGCTAATATTTTGTTGAGTATTTTTGTTTCTATGTTCATAAGGGATATTGGTCTGTAGTTTTCTTTTTTCATTGTGTCTTTTCCTGGGTTTGGTATCAGAGTGATGCTGACCTATAGAATGAGTTAGGGAGGATTCCCTCCTCTTCAAACTTGTGGAATAGCTTCAGTAAAATTGGTACCAGTTCTTCTTTGAAGGTCTGGTAGAATTCAGCTGTCATTCCATCAGGGCCAGTACTTTTTTTTTGTTGGGAGACTTCTAATTACTGTTTCAATCTCTCTACTAATTATTGGTCTGTTCAGTACTTCTGTTTTTTCCTGATTCAAGGTTGGTGGGTTGTATGTTTCCAAGAATTTATCCTTTTTCTTCTAGACTATCTTGTTTGTTTGCATAATGGTGTTCATAATAGGATGATCTTTTGAATTTCCATCATATCAGTTGTAATGTCTACTTTTTCATTTCTGATTTAGCTAATTTGCATCTTTTTTCTTTGTTTCTTAATCTAGCTAGTGGTGGATCAATTTTGTTTCTCCTTCTATCTCTTTTTTGAGTCAGAATCTCACTCTGTTGCTCAGGCTGGTGTGCAGTGTCATGCTCAAGGCCACTGCATCCTCAACCTGCTGTGCTCAGGCAATCCTTCTGCCTCAGCCTTCCAAATAGCTGGAATCATAAGTGCATGCCACCACACCTGGCTAATTTTAAAAAAAATCATTGTAAAGATGAGGTCTCGTCAAGTTGCCTAGGCTGGTCTCAAACATTTGGGCTCAGGTAATTCTCTCACCTCTGCCTCCCAAAGTGCTAGGATTGCAGGTGTTAACCACCATGCCTGGTCCCTTTTCTTTCCAAATTTTTGTGTCATTGATCCTTTGTATTTTTTTTCCTAAATTTCAATTTCATTTAATTCTGCTCTAATTTTTGCTATTTCTTTTATTCTGTTAGCTTTGAGTCTGGATTGTTCATGTTTTTCTAGTTCCCTGAGGTGTGATGCTAGGTTGCCAATATGCGATTTTTCAGTCTTATTAATGTAGGCCTTAAGTGCTATAAATTTTCCTCTGAGCACAACTTTGGCTATGTCCCAGAGATTTTGATAACTTGTTTCACTGTTGACTTTTGTTTCAAGGAATTTTTAAATTCCCATCTTGATTTCATTGTTGACCCAAGGATCAGTCAGGAGCAAATTGTTTAACTTCTATAACTTTGTTTGATTTTGCAAATTCTTCTTGGAGTTAATTTCTGGTTTTATTCCACTGTGATCTGAGATGGTGCTTGATATAATTTCAATTTTTTAAAATGTATTGAGACTTGATTTGTGGGCTATCATATGGTTTCTCTTGCAGAATGTTCCATGTGCTGATGAGAAAAATGTGTATTATGTAGTTTGGAGATAGAATGTTCTGTTCGTGTCTAGTAGTCCCATTTCCTCTAGAGTCCTGTTTAAGTCCAGTGTTTCTTTGTTGATTCTGTCTTGATGATCTGTCTATTGCTGTAGTGGACAGTTGAAGTCTTCCACCATTATTGTATTGTTGTCTATCTCTCTCTCTTTCTCTCTCTCTCTTTTTTTTTTTTTTTAGGTCTAATAGAATTTGTTTTATAAAGCTGGGCATTCTGGTGTTAGGCACGTAAATATTTAAAATTGTTATGTCTTCTCATTGGATGGATCCCTTTATCATTATCTAATAGCTATCTTTGTATTTTTTTTACTGTTGTTAATTTAAAATCTGTTTTATCTGATATGAGAATTGCTATTCCTACTCATTTTGGGTTTCCATTTGCATGGAATATTTTGCCCCACTCCTTTACCTTGAGTCTATAGGAGTCTTTGTGAGTTAAGTGGGTCTCTTGAAGGCAGCAGATATTTGGGTTGCATTTTAAAAATCCATTTGCCAGTCTATGTCTTTTTAGTGGGGCATTGCGACCGTTTATGTTCAGAGCTAATAATGATGTTGTAATGTACTATTCTCTTCATAATACTGGTTGTTATCTGATTGCTTTATTTGTTTCCTCTATTATGTTGGTGTTCCATAAATCCTGTGAACTTTATAATTTCCAGTGTTTTTCTACAGGTGTATTTCAATCTTTTGTTTCAGTATTTAGGACTCCTTTAAATATTTATTGTAGAGCTTGTCTAGTGGTAACAAATTCTCTCAGTGTGTGCTTTTCTGTGAAGAACTTCATTTCTCCTTCGTTTATAAAACTTAGTTTTATGGGATACAAAATCCTTGGCTGATAGTTTTTCTGTTTGAGGAGATTGAAGATGGGGCCCTACTCCCTCCTGGCTTTTAGGGTTTCTTCTGAGAAGTCTACTGTTAGTCTGAAAGGTTTACCTTTCTAAGTTATTTGATGCCTTTGTCCCACTTCTCTTAAATTTCTTTCCTTCACATTAGCTTTGCATAGCTGGATGATTATATGCCTTAGGGATGACCTTCTTGCAATGAATCTTCTCAGGGTTCTTTGGGATACTTGTATCTAGATATTGAGATCTCTGGCAAGACCAGGTAAGTTTTCCTCCATTGTTCCCTCAAATAGATTTTCTAAACCCGTTGCTTTCACTTCTTCCTCAGGAATACCTATGATTATTAGGTTTGAATGATTTACATAATCCCACATTTCTGGGAGGCTTCATTCTGTTCTCTTGATTCTTGATTGTTTTCTGATTGGGTTAATTAAAAAACCTTGTCTTCAAGTTCTGAGATCCTTTCTTCTGCTTGTTTTAGTCTACTGTTAAAACTTTCCACTGCATTTTGTATTTCCCTAAATGCTTCTTTCAGTTCCAGAATTTCAGCTTGGTTTTTTTAAAAAGTGTCTATATCATTGGATAATTTTTCATTCATGTTCTGAATGGTTTTAAAAATTTCTCCTGAAATGGTTTTCAATTTTCTCCTGAAGTTCATTGACCAAGTATATCCTCAGTCAACCTTTTGCATTTTATGCTGGGAATTTCAACAATTTCATTTTGGTTAGGGTTTGTTGCTGAAGAGTTGGTGTGGTCTTTTGGGGGTGTTGGAGAACTCTGTTTTTTCATATTGTCAGAATTATGTTTTTGGTTCCTTTTCATTTGGGTAGACAATTTCTTCCTATTTGAGGTTGGCATGGGACTGAGGTAGGCACTGTAGGGTTCCCTTGGTTATATATAGCCTTGGTGTGGGGATGTTGCCAGATGTGGCAGCCCTGTGCTGTGTACCTGCACTGGCTCATGGTATCCTGAGTGGCCAGAGTGGCTTGGAAAGTATTGTTAGTGGCACTTGAGATCTGGCCTTCCCCAAAACTGAGGGTTGATATGGTTGGCTGTACTGTAAATCTCCTGCCAGGAGGTGGAGCTTGTGCAAGAAAGCCAGCTATGATGGTGGCTGTAGAGTTTTTCCTTGGTGAGTGTTGCTCCAAGGAAATGCTCAGTCATTCCAGGCTGAGGGTGGGGCTCTCCCAAGTTTTCTTTCTGTTTTGAGCCTTTTGAGGTATTGCAGGGGATAGGAGATGAAGAACTCCACAAGTGTACACTCTTTGCTGCCCAAGTGAGGATTAGAAGGGAGTCTCAGACCACAGAAAAGACACAGAAAAGTTCACAAGGGGAGTGAGAGGTTGCTATGGCAATGTGTCTCACCCAGCTCTCTCCTTGGCCTCAGTCAATCTGTGATCTGAATGTCAAGGTACAGCCAGTCTCAGGGCCTCAGGTGTTCTCAGGAAACCAACCCAGTCAGGAACTATCTGCAGTTGTGGAGTCTGCCCTTGGGGCCCATTTCCATCTAAACTGGCTGGAAAGCAGCTGCTCCACCATGCAAGAGTTGAGTTCCTGGAAAGTGGCAGCTGTTGCTGCTTAAGGCTTTATTCCTGCCCCACTCTTGCAGAGGATGGCTGTGGGGGAAGGCAGTTTTCTGCAAGGGGTTGGGGTCCCAAAGGCCCAGAGAGCTCTGCAAGTTTGTGGCAGGGGCACAGAACTCCTGAATTTCCCTCATTCGCCTTTCCCATGTGTCCAGAGGCTGTGGAGAACTGTGGTGGTTCAGGCAAGAATCTGGCCAGTTACAGTCCAGGTTGATGGATGTTTTACTTCTTCTTTGCTCTAAGTGGTTATTATCATTCCTTTGAAGACTCATGAGGGGTGCTGCTGGATCCGTTTCTCTCAGGGTGCTGGGGAAACTCTATCTTGGTTAACTCTGTAGGAGAAACTCACTCTAGTTGCCTCATGTCAGCCATCTTAATCTGAAATACTGTATGTCTTCTTTTGAGACACATCTAGTCAATTATTTTGCCTATTTTTAAATTGGATTATTTGTTTTTTTCTATTGTTCTTTTACTTCCTTATATATTCTTGATACAAACCCCTTAATCTCTTGTCAGATGTATACTTGGCAAATATTTTCTCCCATTTTAGAGGGTTTCTGTTCACTCTGTTGCTTGTTTCTTTTGCTGTGCAGAAGTCTTTTAATTTGATAATGTCCAATTTGTCTATTTTTTGCTATGTTTCCTGTGCTTTTGAGTTCTTGTCCAAAATTGCTTGGCCAAACCAATGTCATGGAGCTTTTCCCTCATGTTTTTTATAGTAGTTTTATAATTTTAGGTTTTACATTTAAGTTTTTAATCCATTTTGAGTTGATGTGGTATATATGGTTGCATATGGTGAGTGATAGGTGTCTAGTCTCATTTTTCTAAATGTATCCAGTTTTCCCAGCACAATATTTTGAAAAAACAGTCCTTTCCCAATGTGTGTTCTTGGTGCTTTTGTCAAAAATCAGTTGGCTATAAGTATGCAGGTTTATTTCTCGGACCTCTACTCTATTCCATTGGTGTATGTGTCTATTTTATGCCAGTACCATGCTGTTTTGGTTACTATAGCTTTGTAGTATACACTGAAGTCAGGCAGTGTGATACCTCCAGCTTTATTCTTTTTGCTCAAGATTATTTTGGCTATCTTTTGTGTGATTTCATACAAAATTTACGATTGTTTTTCTATTTAAGTGAAGTATGTCATTGTAACTTTGATAGGGATTGCAATGAATGTGTAAATTGCTTTGGGTAGTATGGATATTTAAAAATATTAATTCTTCTAATCCATGAATGGGATGTTTTTCCATTTATTTGTATTTTATTAATCAGTGTTTTATGCTTGTCATTATAGAGATCTTTCAACTCCTTGGTTAAATTTATTTCTAGGTATTTTTTGGTAACTATTGTAAATGGGATTGCTTTCTTGATTTCTTTTTCAGACAGTTCACTACTGATATATAGAAACACTCTTTTTGCATTATTTTTAAAATCAGCTACTAACTTAGTTATGTGAGGACATAAATACTTATTAAATTGTTTGGACTGAACTACTTAATAAACATAATTGTTAGGTATTTCTGTTCATCATGTTAGTGCTTCCATGAAAAAACTAAGAAACAATAAGGATGCTTTCAACAGAGAGAGAAAGTTTGGGAACTTCTGTGTTATGCATCAGTTAGGTCCTAGCAGGAAACTAGTGGCAAACTCAAACTGGGTAATTTGAAGACAGTTTAAGATATGAATTATTTCCAAAGGGGTGGCAAGGGTATAGATAATTTACAGGAATGGGCAGTATACCAGGGTTGGTAATAGAGAGAGGGAATGGGGGATTTGGGAGTAAGAAGGAGGGAGGGATGGAAGAGTGGTTACCATAAGCCATCGATCATGTGGAGAGAGGGCTGTCAGATAGTAGACATGGATTTCAGCCCAGTAATATGGTCAGCATCAGCTCTTGGTATAGAGAGTCTGGGAAACGAGATGCTCTGACCTCACTTTTACCTTTCTCTCTCAGTTCCTACAGGTGCTCCTCATTGGCCAAACCCAGCAGAAGCCAGGGGGCAGGGAAGCCTTTTGACATAACCACAAGACTCAGCTTTCCTGGCACAAAAGAAGATGGGAGTCTAGACCCAGAGCAGCAGCTAGGAACTGTTCATCATATTATTATAGAACTAAATTAGAATTTGTTCATGTTTATACAAATAATATTGAATCCTTCTCATAACTTTGGAATGAATAAGAACCAGAATGTGTATTAACCAAGCACTTTATTATGTACTCTGCTGAGTTAAGCCCTTTACATGCATTATCTCATTTAATCCATAAACAACCTTACCAAGCAGGTTCTATTGTTCACTCCAAAATGAAACATATAACAAATATGTGGCAGGTTTGTATAGAAGAGATAAAATGCACTAATGTAACTTCCATCCTCCCATCAGGTACATAGTGGGCTCAATCAATAGAATTTTTTTTTAATTAAAAAAAATGTTTTAGAGACAGTGTCTCACTCTGTCATCCAGGCTGGAGTGCAGTGGTGCAATCATAGCTCACTGTAGCCTCTAACTTTTGGGCCCAAGTGATCTTCCCACCTCAGTCTCCCTAATAGCTAGGACTACAGATGAATGCCACTATGTCTGGCTAATTTTTTAAACAATTTTTTGTAGAGATGGTGTGTTGTTATGTTGTTCAGGCTGGTCTTGAACTTCTGGCCTTAAGAAATCCTCCTACCTCAGCCTCCCAAAGCCCTGGGATTATATACCCAATCTCTATTTTTTGCTACAATTTTTTTTCATTGAAAAAACTTTCAAATAGGGAAGAAAAATGTTGGCCAACTAACATAAAGGTATTCCTTTTCTTATCAGTTGCATTTCCCAGTGGAAAGTAATAAAATTTTATCTGGCCCTGAGTTACATGTGTGTGGTCATTTCACCAGAATCCAGTCTCTCTGGTGTTTCCCTTCCTGCAGTGGTGGATCAAACCAATGTCATGGTGACCTTATCAAGGTGCCACGTTCCACAGAGTTCAGCCTACAACACTGGCTTGACAGTACCAGTGGTCCTCAAACTATACCCACAATGAACACCAAAGTTACATCACAGTGACATTTTCCTTACTCATCAATAACATCAAGGTTTTAGGATAGAACTTGCTCAATTTTAACTTTTTCTCCCATAAATTTTCCTTAAACTGAACTAAAAATGAATGAATAATAAATATTAATGATAAATTTTAAAACGTGGTTTTTAAGGGAGTGGTTTATGTATTGTTTTCTTTGAGATGCAGAAACCTGCATGCATATAATATAGTCATATTTCTGCTAGTAAAATTGTTGCTGACTCGTGTGACAGAATTAAGTATATCATTTTTTTTCATGTGGTTATGCAGAAAGCATCCCATCTTCCCAATGTCTGAATGAATTTGAAACTACTTTGATAGAAAACTTACACATGGTATAAAACTTAAATTATAGAAAAATCATATTACTACTGTTGTCATCATCATCTCCATGAACATCACTTCTTTACAAGGAAATAAAAATGTGTCCTTTATGTGTCCTTCACTACATTATGCTATACAGTGGTTTTTAAAGTTAGGCCCCTGGACCAGCAGTATCAGCAAATGCAAAATTTCAGCCCTTACCTAATACAACTCAATCAGAATCTGCATTTTGACAAGTCCTCCAGGTTGAGAACAACTGTTTTTAAGTAACCCTTACCCAGACAAGTGAAAGCAGGAGCCACTGTTCCCATTTCAGAGCTTTGGAAACAGAGACTGATAGAATGTGGCATAGATATTAGGTGGCAAGACTGGGGCAGGTTTGAATTCTTCCATCTCTAGGATGAGACAACATCCCAGACATTGCTTTTGCTCATACATACAACTAATGAATCAAGACACTGTGCATTCATTCTTTTGTGGAAGATATACTAATAGGTAAGGCACAGTTGCCAGAACTCACTGTCTTAATATAAGGCAGGAAACACTTAGCAATTAAGTGCTATGGCATCATAGCATCACCAATGTCATAGGATTTCAGAGATGGAAGAGGTCATTGTGGGTTGAGCTCCATGGGAATGGTGTCTTTTGGGATTGTTCAAATTGCCATAGGTTGCTAAGATTATGATCAAATATCTTTAGAAATAGATGGGTCTCAGTTAGACAAAGGGGATTGGATGGATGGTGGAGGAGGAGGTGGTCAATAGTTGATTAGCAAATGGGCAAGAAGGGAATGGCTTTCTGTTGGTAAAGTCAGGTTAAAGCTGAGGAGCTATGGCCAGCAACAGCCTTGACTGACAAATGAGTGCTATGTGACCTTTGACTGCCAATGAAGTGTATAGTAGATTTCATCTACACCCGTTGGTTGGGAGACTGATTCCATTCCACAGTGAAGGGGTAGCCATCCCCTTCCGACCTCTGTCTCATTTACTACTGGATGGGGGCAGGATGGAGTCGTGGTGAGGGTCAGCAAATATTTTTTGTAAAGGTCCAGGCAGTAAGCATTTTGATTTTTACCATCTATGTGGTCTATGTTGCAACCTCTCAACTCTGCTACTGGGTGAAAGCAGCCAAGGGCAATATGTAAATAAATGAGTTTGGCTGTGTTCTAATAAAACTTTATTTATGGACACTGACTTTGGAATTTTATATAATTTTCATTTGTTACAAAATATTCTTCTTTTGATTTTTTTTAAAACAATGTAGGTGTGAAAGCCATTCTTAGCTTGTGGGCCATACAAAAACAAGTGGTAAGCAAGATTTGGCTTATAGGCTGTAGTCAGCTAATCCTTGAACAAGTCCTTAAGCCTTAAGAGTATAGAAACAATCTTTTCTGCTCACTCAGTACCCATCACAGTGCCTGATTTAAAGTGACCACTAGACTTTCAAAAAAGTCTGATGAATTAGTGAATGAATGAATGAGTGAATATGGTCAGTCCATTCTCCCTTGTTTAATCTTTGAATTTGTCCAAGAAAATATGAGACAAGGCAGCTGAGAGGGAGTAATCAGAAGGTAGTCAATGCCTTCTCCAGTCTACATTTTAAGTAGAAATTTACAAACCTTCTAATGTTAGTGAAAGGAAAGATTAAATAAAAGTCTCTGTTAAGGATTTTAGTTGTCAATCTGTTCTGAAGTTCTGAAATGCTAGACCCAGAGCTCAAATATACCAACAATGCTTTTTTTTTTTTTATAAAAAAAAGACATAAGAATGAATCCAGAATCATAAAGTTGTTTTCTACTTAAGCCCAGAGGGAATACTAAGATTAAGTATAATTGTTCATAATTGAAAGTTAGTAAACATATGTTCATAATGCTAAGAATTGTGTGGTTTAAAATGTTCTAAGTTGTGAATTACTTTTTAAATATATGGTAACTAGATATGAATAATTGGTATTGGAGTGAGGCTGAGGCTTCTGTAAAATGTATTAAGGCTGTGCATTGGAGTTGTAATGGTGCAGTACTTGCACCTCCCATGTAAGCGAGGCCAGTGCTGGAGTCCATACCTGAGCCATCGTTGAGCACGGAGGAACAGATAATGTTAAAGAGCTTTAACCAAAGAAGCATCTTGGAAATATTGGAGGAATTAAAAATATGAGTTTCAAAGAGTGATTGGGTACATGGGATGAATAACCAGGAAAGAGCCTCAAAGGCCAGACCTTCTTCCTAGAATGGGGGTTTTGCCCTAGCCCATCTCTGTGAAGAGAATAGAGCAAGTCTGGCACCTTGGATCAGGAATGTGGGTGCTAATAACAAATGTGCACTGGTTGGAACTTCCCATTGCCAAAAACCTTCGCTTTATTGTTCATTGCAAATAATTATTACTACACCTTAATAATTCAATGCAGAGAATTTATAAATATGACTTTTAAAACAGGAAGTGTTTAACCAGGCTGGAGACATTCATTGTGTCTTCAGGAATTCCTTTTGTTCAGATGATTACATCACTCTATTTTTTTCTGCTTCTCTAGCAGCTGTTCCCCCCTCCCCTGTTAAAAGAATCTCTCCTCCTCTCTCCATTTAACCGAGACTACTGTCACCTACTGGACAAGGCAAGGTCACAGGATTTTGGTCTAGCCAATCAAAGTGTTACACTCCCTTGACCATAAAGATTATTTCAGGAATGAGCAAGTGACTTAAACTAGACCAATGAAAACCGTCCCTATGTCTTTTGTGAGCCCACTGATTAAACGGTTAAGCTAACAGGCTGCTAATTGGAAATAGCTGCTGGTGGTCTTGCTGCAATGAGGGAAGGGAGGTGACTCTGAGGATGGCCCCTGCCAATTTACTTTACCTCATGGACTGTTTGTTTCTTAATCTTTACAGTGGCAGAGAGTATATGATCACATAGTGGTTTTTTGAGGATTACATGCAAAATATTTAGTAGGTATTTGAAAAGCACTACTACCACATTCCTTTCTTCTTTCTGCCCCCCATCTTTCTTTTCTTCCTTTCTTCCTTCTCTCCTTTCTTCTCCCCAATCGTACCTTACTTTTAAGAAACTACCCTCAAAGGGAGATTATTTGGGCACAGGCTTGACAACTTTTCCCAGTGACTGCTCTTCCTTGGGACTTGAGCAGCAATGGAGGAGTTATCTTGAAGGCTTCAGTAAAGGTGAGGTTTTCAGGATTGGTATGATCATCCAGAAGGTGGAGGGCTAAGATAGATCTTTGTTGACCATAAGGAAGAAAATTTCTAACTTAAGAGCTTTCCAATAAGGGCAAGAGCATCTTAGAGAGATAGTATTTTCAGTCCTGGGGACATCCAGTAAAGGATAGATGGCCATCTCTTAGTGTATCAGGATTCTCTAGAGAAACAGAACCAATGGAGCTTGTGTGTGCGTGTGTGTGTGTGTGTGTGTGTGTGTGTCTCTTTAATATTAAGGAATTGGCTCTTGTAATTGTGGGCACTGGCAAGTTCAAATATGTAGGGTAGACCAGCAGGTTGGAGACCCAGAAAAGATGTGATATTGTAGCTTGAGTCTTAAAATAGTCTGGAGGCAGAATTCCTTTTCTCCCAGGAGACCTCAGTTCGGTTTTTCTTAAGACCTTCAACTGATTAAATGAGGTCCACTCTCATTATAGAAGGTAATTTGCCTTACACAAGTCTCCTGATTTGAACAAATACCTCATCTGAATAATACCTTCTCAGTAACCTCTAGTCTGGTGTTTAACCAAATCTATCTGGATATTATGGCCTAGCCAAGTTAATACACAAAATTAACCATCACAAGTCTACCTTTGTCATCTTGGCACCTGTCCACATCTCCTTAAGTCATAATTAATCTCCAAATAGACACAATAACAAGACTATGTTTCTGTCTAACATGGTACAACTATCCTGTGTACAACTGAAAACACACTAACTCTCTAGAAGAAGACTCAAAATCTTTGAGTGATATTTACTCTTCTTCTTGATATCCCATAACTTAAATACTATGATGTAAGGTTAGCAATATACAAATACAGTGATATAAAGTCAACACACCTTATGTTACATGATAAGGGGATTAAAAAAGGGAAGAAAATACACCTGCTTAACACGATAAACATATTCATAACAAAATAAGGAAGAAATACTCATGATAATTACAGCCCTCACTTTTGCAACTGGTCACATGGTCATTGCTGGTATTTATAACCACCTTCTTCTATTGCCCATTCTGTATCCCTTTTCCCTTGGTAAGCAGCTCAGCTGGTCATGACTCTTTACCTTGTGGGAGGATCCACACTTTATTTCTGAAGAATCTGAGTGTTTAGTAGTCCTGCCTGGATTGGGTTATTATTGTTTTGCACTAATTTTAATCACAGGGCATAGTAATACTAAGAGAGGCAGGAGAAGCCAAAGTGGCTGGCAGTTTTAACTTCTAGTTCAATGGAATCATTGTTGTGTTTCCTGGTGAAAGTGTTCTTCCCTTTAGAGCTATGACGTTTAGGCCGGCAGAGCACAAAGTTTCAGACACAGGAAGTGAAAGTTTTGTTAGTGAGTCACTAGGGAATAATGGTGAGTGGTGCTACTTCCATTCCCACCCTTAATTCCTGGACCTGTGAATCCTGGCTATGAGAGAAACAGCACCATATATGGGGAATCAATTCAGAGGATATACATCCTCCTGGAGAACTTTGCCCCAATCCTGGAAGGCTGAGGTCCCCAACCCCTGGGCCATGGACCAGTACCAGCAGGTTGGAGATCCAGGAAAGAGGTGATTTGCATGGTACCGGTCCATGGCCCATTAGGAACCAGGCCGCACAGCAGGAGGTGAGTGGCAGGTGAGTGAGTGAAGCTTTGTCTGTATTTACCACCTGAGCTCTGCCTTCTGTCAGATCAGTAGCAGCGTTAGATTCTCATAGAAATGTGTATCCTACTATGAACTGTGCATGCCAGGGATCTAGGCTGTGCATTCCTTATGATAATCTAATGTCTGAGGTGGAGCTGAGGCAATGATGCTAGCACTAGGGAGTGGCTGCAAATGTAGATTAACATTAGCAGTGAGGTTTGACTGCACAGAGATCATAATAAGTTAATTGCTTGTAGACTCATTAAAACCCTATCAATGAATGGCAAGTGAATTGATGTACTTTAATTGTATAGCTGCATCTGGTGGCAGGCTTTAAGTCAGAATCTGACACTTATTTTACTCCATGCATGACCCAGCCATTATTTTATTTTCCACTTCTTTTTGTGCCTCTTTCCTGTACTGCACACTTGTCTCAGTCATAGTTTTGGTAAGCCCACAAGCAAATCCTAGCCAAAATGAGTAAAAAAACATCAATGGAGAGTTTCTCTGAAAGGGGAAAGACCCAATGATGAGACAGCAGAAGTCTCTAAGACTGCCAACAAAAATAAAGCTGCATTTAAAAGAAAATACCAAGAGTCCTACTTAAATTATGGGTTCATTGCAACAGGTGATTCACATTCTCCAAGTCCACTTTGTATGATATGTGGCGACCGGCTATCCATTGAAGTCATGAAACCTTCAAACCTGCTTCACCACATGGAGACCAAGCACCCTGTATTAAAAGACAAGTCTTTGGAGTTTTTCAAAAGCAAAAAAAAAAAAAAAAACCCATGAACACAAAGAACAAAGGAAATATTGAGGGCCATCACTTCATCAAATGTGTCTGTACTGAGAACATAATTCTTAGTGGCTAACTGCATTGCTAAAGCTAAGAAGCCCTTTAGTATTGCTGAAGAGTTAATCCTGCCTGCTGCTAAGGACATTTGTCATGAACTTATAGGAAAGGCTGCAGTTCAAAATGTGGCATGTTTCTCTTTCGGTTAGCACCATAGCTAGACAAATTGATGAAATAGCAGAGGATATTGAAGCACAATTGTTAGAGAGGATTAATGAGTCACCATGGCACACAATCCAGGTTGAGGAGTCTACCGATATTGACAATAAAGCAACAATGCTTGTTTCTGTGCAATATATTTTTCAGAAGGATGTGCACTGAGGATATGTTTTGTGCACTTTTGTTGCCAGCCAATACCACAGCTGCAGAAGTATTCAAGTCTTTGAATGATTACATATCAGGAAAACTGAATTGTGTTGATATATGCATGGCTGAAGTGACTGTCATGACTGGACAGCTTTCTGGTTTCACTACTTGGGTCAAAGAGGTCACTTCTGAATGTGAGTCTACATACTGTGTCATCCATAGAGAAATGCTGCCTAGTCAAAAAATGTCACCTGAATGTAACATTTTGCAGGATGTGATTAATATTGCAACCATATTAAAGTACATGCCCTTAACTCACTTCTGTTTATGCTGCTCTGTGAGGAGACAGAAGCAGAGCACACATATCTTCTCTTATATACAGAAGTGAGATGGCTTTCTAAAGGTAGATCACTGGTCAGAGATTTTGAATTATAAGAGCCGCTCCAGAGATTATTTTTTGAAGAACAGTCATCACTGGTAGCACATTTCAGTGACACAGAATGGGTTGAAAACTTGCTTACTTGTTTGACATATTCAACCTGCTCAATGAACTTAATCTGTCACTTCAGGGGAGAATGACAACTGTGTTCAAGTCAGCAGATAAAGTGGTTACACTCAAAGTCAAACTGGAATTATGGGAATGATGTGTGAACACTGGGATTTTTGACACATTCAAACATTAGCAGATATTTTGAAAGATACTGAACCAGGGCCTTCTTTCTCCCAGTTGGTGCATGATCACCTATCTCAGCTTTCTAAAGAGTTTTAGAGCATTATTTCCCAGCTTCAAACTGGGAAGAAATAAAGTCCACAATAAATGTGATGCACTTGAATCATTCCGAAACCACCACTCCCACCGCCCTGTCCATGGAAAAACTGTCTTCCATGAAATCCATCCCTGATGCCAAAAAGGTTGGGGACTGCTGCTGTAAAGGTATTGCCACCTAGTTGGTGCTGTAACTTGAAAGGAGAAATGGCCAGATGTGTGATTCTTCAAAAGGCCATTCTACCATTTTATCAAGTCAGCTGCATTAGAACTGGGGGAAACATGGTTAGACAAGTGAAATTTATGAGTGTAGGCCCATTGCTACATTTCATTGCTATGAAGTAAGTTCCCTGATCAGAAGCAATGCTGTATGGAATGTCGTGATTATGGATAAGGCATTCTGTAAGTCCATGGATGGTAGTTTTGGCAGAATCATTACATTCAGGAATATGAATTTGTATCAAGAGGAAGTTTCTATTCCAATAAGAACAAAATACTACCTCTTCCGTAATGGAAGAAGTCCAATGTAACCAACCTGCCACCGGGTAGCTGACTAATCATCCTCGAAAATGGTGTCATATGGGGATGCAGTGTTGGTCTCTGTTGCTGGCAGATCGGGCACTCAGTGGTGGCCGTGGCCAGGTCACTTTTGGTAAGTAAAATTCCATGTTGCTGAGCCCACACATAACCTTTATCTCTGTCATCATGTCCACTTAGTTCATGAGCCCATTGAACAATGACAAGGGTGTTTTGGGAAAGAGGCAGACTGGTATCCAGAGAATGGGTCATCCTATCCACTTGACTATTAAAATCCTCCTCTGTTGAGGTCATGCTTTAGTGAGCATTCATATGAGACACAGAATTCTTCATGTTTTTTGCCCATTCAGAAAGTTCTATTCACATACCTCTTTTCCAGACCTTTTTATCATCAATTTTCCAATCATGTTTCTTTCAAGTTTCTGACCATGTAGCCAAACAATTGGTCAAAGCCCATGAATCAGTACTTAATCACACATCTGGCCATTTCTACTTCCAACAGAAATGATCAAGCAGATGCACTGTTTGAAGTTCTGCCCACTGAGAGAATTTCCCTTCACTTGTCCTTCAGGGATGTCCCAGAGAAGGGCTGTAGTGCATGCTGCAGCTGCCCATCTCCAGATGATGCCTGCATATCATACTGAACCATCTGTAAACCAGAACTATTTTCTTTTCTTCTGTCAACTGATCGTATGAAACTCTCCATGAGGCCCACTCATATAATGGAGGGTAATCCGCTTTACTCAAAGTTTCCTGATTCAAATGTTAATCTCATCTAAAAAATCCCTTTGCAACAACATCCAGACTGATGTTTGACAAAAATATCTGTACTATAGCGTAGCCAAATTGACATATACAATTAACTATCATAATCAGGGATGCAATAGAAAGGACTTCTGTCCAGGTAGGCAGTTTGGACTAAGCTTTCAAGATGGCCTCTGGCTTGCAAATTATGATCTATAATTTGTTCATCTAATATTACCACAAGGTCCTACCATCAACCTGGACTGAGAAAAACCTCAGGTGGTAAAGGTAGTCTTTCTCTATGGCAGAGGTTCTTAAGTGGTTTTTAGCTCTTTAGCTCATGAGAATATACAAACTGTTGGGTCACATCTGAGTTTCTCATTTAGTAAGTCTGGGATGGACCCCCACATTTTAATTTCTAACGGATTCTCAGGGTTCTAATGCTAGTCCAGGGACTACACTTTGAGAACCACTCTCCTATGGGTTTACTAATTTTATGAATGATAGCTTGTGTCTTGTTGAAAAAGCCACTAGGCTAGCTACTTGTTACTCCATCTAGCTGTGAGTCTGTAGACAAGTCACTTACCCTCTTGCTCTCCTCATCCCTAAAAAGAAACATGTCATTGGTGTTTTTTTTTTTTTTTTAATACAATGGCCCTCCTTCAATCAACTTTCCTTTTTTGTGGGCACCATTATTTTGAGAGACTATTTTCCCCCCAGAAATAGACTGTGTGTTTAAATAACAGCCTGGTCAGCCTTATTTATGATCAATACCATATTTTCTTTAGTCTTTGCAAGAGAATAACAGTGACTCAGGGATCTCTGGGTCCCTAATATAATAGCTAAGGTTTTCTCTTATAGCCCAGAGAGTATGACAATCAGGACACAATGTCAAACCCTGAGTTAACATTTGGGACGGTGGTGAGCCTTGGTTCCTACTGAGGTTGCCATTAGTTTGTTGACGATGCTTCCTGGGGCCTTGCAGGTATCAGCTGGAATTCTGACTAGGTGATTTCTGAGGTCTCTTTCTTGGTTCTACAACTATGGTTTTATGTCTGCATAGTCTCTTCCAGATCATCTCCTGGGGCCCCACAATTGAGTATTTGAGGTTAGTGCTGACTCAAAAGTTTTGGAGTTCATGTCTTAAGCATGTTCTTCAGGAGGGTCATTAGTTTATGAATTAAATGGGCTTAGATGCCTCCTGTTAGACTTGATTTTTGATTTTTGCTAAGCTGAATGTGTTCAGATATATCCTATGTTAACAAATAGATTACCTAAGCCTCACACCCAGAAAGGAAACCTGTTGAACATCTGGGCCTTGCTAGCTGCTGCAAACCCTGCCTGGCAACACTTCTGTATTCACATCTTTTCCAGTGAAGTGAACTGCTAGCTTATGCTAAAAACACTTGTGAGCTTGATCACTTGTATGCAATGTACAGAGTCGAACTGCTACTGAATCTGTGGAGCGAGAAGGGGGAGGGGAAAGCTTGTTGTTTTGCACATCCTAGTCTTTTTGAGAGCATGAAAAACCAAATGTGTCTGTGAATTGGAATGGTTTTTAGAGACTTTCCCTGTACACTCAAGTTGATAAGCCCCTTTTTAATGCAAGTGCTTTTTAAGTACTAACTTCTTCCCAGGTTCAATGCAAGGTCCCGAGAAGACATCATTTTGGCCCCCGTTTCTCACAGCTGAGCAAGGCAGCCATTCTAAACACACATTAAGGTAAACACAGAGAGCTAAGTGGGGACTGATGAGGAAGAAAATTACCTCTCTGAGGCTCTCAGGAAAAGATACTCTCTAACTTTGGGACTGATACAAGCAAGGTAGGCCCTTCAAATTGAAAAAATAAATGGACATTTTAATTCTAGGTCTTTGAGGATGTGCTCACCAAGTCACAGTGGGAGGCTCTCCCAGCAGAGGGAGCCGCACAGGCAAACCCCCAATCTGCTTTGGTGGGTCAAAAACCTGTGTGATTGAGTACAGATGGAAGGTGGGGGTGGGTGGGAGTGAGTATAGAAAACCAGGAAAATCAAGACCAGACAGCAACATTTTTGTGCCATGCTATAGAGCCATGATTCTCAAACCTGAACATGCAACAGAATCACTTAGAGGGCTGTAAAAACTCAGATTGTGGGTTTTGAGAGTTTCTGTGATTCCATATGTTGGAAAACTTGCATTTTTAACCAGACCCCAGATGCTGCTGCTGGTCTAGGGACCACACTTTGAGAATCACTGCTATAGAGTTTGGGCCTTTGAGCAATGGGGTGTTCCTGATAGTTTTCTGAAAAGGAGTGGAGTGTGATAAAGTCAGGCTTGCGTTTTGGAAGGAGCATTATGCTAGAAATGCTCCATGTTGGACTGGGTAGTCAGGGGACAGGGAAGTTAATTAGATAGTGATTGAAATGGTTGAAGCAACAGAGGAGGGGTGAGACCTGAACTAGGTGGTTTAAAGGTTGGGGAGGTGGGAGGCGGTGCTGGACTTTTAGCCAGGACTATGGGCTCCATGTTATCAGCCCCATGCTGGTATCGAGTTTAGCCCCCTTGACCTAGTGAGTCATTCTGCAGGTGGGACCTTTGAGGCCCTGAGTCATGTATCAGGCCCATCCAATGCTGCACAAAGGGCACAACGCTGTCTCTCAATGACAGCAAAATATATCATTTTTAGCCAAATTCTGCAGGATGATCTATTGCGGTTTTCATTTTCTCAGCACATTTTATTCAATTTTACTAGGTCATTTAGCAAATAATTTTAATTTTCTGCTTAGATCAGAATTTCAGAAAGTAATGTACTGTTGTACTGTTAATGAGTCTCCTAATAAGCTCCAGGAGAATGCAATTTGCAACTCATTCCCAAACATAACTGTCACTCAGCCTGGTTGCCAATTAGCACTCCTCAACCATTCTCCCCAAGAGGGCCCGGAGATTTCTGGGAGACTCTTTCTTGTACCTGACTGGGCCTCCTGAAAAGCCTCTATGAAAGGGGATGGCAGACAACGGAGTCAGCGTTCATTTCAGTGTGGAGCTGTGCTGTGAGTCCTGCTGTATCCTTGTTTCCCTCCACAGGGAAGTTGGTTCATAATATCAAAACTAAATGGCACCCTGGGTTGCATGGATCAAGTAATTGTAACAACTTAGCAGGTTAACCATGCAGGCATGCTGGGATTTCAGCTGCAGGGTGGTGGTGGACAAAGAAGGAGAGAAGAAGCAGAATTTGTTAAATACTGCTTTATACTAAGCACTGTATTCAGACACTACTAGTGTTATTTTTAATACAGATAATACACTAATATAGTTTGTTTATTTATGTATTATTTTTATAGACTTAGGGGGTATACGTGCAGTTTCATTTCGTGGATATATTGTGTAGCGGTGACGTCTTGGCTTTAGTGTAACTATCAACTGAATAGTGTACATTGTACCATTAGGTGATTTCTCATCCCTCAACCCCCCGCCCCCCCACCTTTCCATGTCTCTTGTTCTACTATGTCCATGTGTACACAGTTATTTTTGGAAATTATTTTAGCAGTAAACAATTTACCTCCTACTTTGCTAACAGTTTAGAACAGGGGTTGGCAAACTATAGCCCATGTGCCAAATCGATCCCAGAGATTGTTTTTGTAAGTAAAGTTTTATTGGAACACAGCCATGTTCTTTCAGTTACATATTATCCATGGCTGCTTTTCTGCAATAATGGCAGAGTTGAATAGTTGTGAAAAAGACAAAGTAACCCACAAAACTGAAAACATTTGCCATCTGATCCTTTACGAAAGTTTGCTTGGTTTAGAATATGGATCCTCACATGTTTTTCCATTAATTTATGTGCCAGGCATATCCATGGACTCATTAAATTAAAAAAAAAAAATTTCAATAGCTTTGTAGGGTACAAATAGTTTTGGTCTAGGCTTTAAGAGTACCTACCACCCCCACCTGTGCACATTGTACCTAAGAAGAGATTTTCTGTCTTTCTACCCCTTTCCTCCCTCCCCCTTCTGAGTCTCCAGTGTTCATTATACCATCCTCTATGCCTTTTCAGATCCTTAGTTTAGCTCCCATTTATAAGTGAGAACATGCAGTGTTTGATTTTCTGTTCCTGATGTAGTTCACTTAGGATGATGTTCTTCAGTTCCACCTACATTGCTGCAAAAGACATTATTTCATTCTTTTTGATTGCTGAATAGTATTCCATAGTGTATGTATGCCTCATTTTCATTATCCATTGATCAGTTGATGGGCATTTTGGTTGATTCATGAACTTTATTTTATTTTGTACATAATTGAGATTGTACCATCTGCATTGTTCTGAGACTTATTTTTTTGATTATATGTCTTGGGGGATCATTCCATGGTAGAATATTATTTTGTTAAATTGTATTTCATGGTGACATAGGAGTCTATAATATAAATATCTTGTAATTTATTTATGCTTTCTTTCTTGTGTTTCAGTCAATTATTTTTCATTTTTTTGGTTAAATACACTTCTTATTTTGGAATAATTTTAGATGTACAGAAAATTTACAAAGAAAATAGAGTGTTGCTATATACCTGTCACCTCGTTTCTCCTAGTGATTAACATCTTATATTACTATGGTATATTTGTCAAACAAAGAAATCACCAACATTGATACTGTTTGTTCTTTTTTTTTTTTTGAGTTGGAGACTCACTCTGTCACCCAGGCTGGAGTGCAGTGGCATGTTCATGGCTACCGCAGCCAGAGCCTATTGCTCAGACAATCCTTCTGCCTCAGTCTTCCTAGTAGCTAGAACTACAGGTGTCAGCATCATGCCTGGCTAACTTTTTGATTGATTGTAGAGACGAGGTCTTGCCAACTTGTCCAGGCTGGTCTTGAACCCCTGGGCTCAGGCTATCCTCTTGCCTTGGCCTCCCAAAGGGCTGGGATTACAGGTGTGAGCCACCACACCTAGCTAAGTTTTTGACTTATTGTAGAGATGAGGTCTTGCCAAGTTGCCCAGGCTGGTCTCATATCCCTGGGCTAGGGCAATCTTCTTGCCTCTGCCTCCAAAAGTGTTAGATTACAGGCATGATCTATGATGCCCAGCCCTTTTATTCACTTTTGATTACACCAGTGATGCATAAAAAACCCCTTCTCTTTGTAAAAATAAAACAACAGCTTAGGTTCAAATTCCCTTTGGCCTCCCATTCTAATCTCAGGATCTTTACCCCAACTCTTCTGTTTGGTATTTATTCTTCCAGGCTTCCAGGCTTTTCTATAAGCATTTACTACACACACACACACACACACACACACACACACACACGCACACACACACACAATATTGAAAGTATAATACTGTTTTGTGGTTAAAAATATAAATAGTATATCATGCATATCACTCCTTGACATGTTTTTTTTTTCCCTCTCTCTAAAGGTCTTGGACATCTATTCATGGACGTGTACAGAGGTTGGCCTTATTTTTTAAATTTCTGCATAGCTTCACCATCAGATAAACATGACACATCTATTTAGCCATTTCCCTGTTGATGGCCATTTAGGTTGTTTCTATTTTTTCACTGTTATGAACAATGTGCAATCAGCATTCTTGCACATTCAGCCTTTTTAAACACATGTATAATTATTAAGTTTTGAATGATATATCCCCATAATTAAAATCACTGGGTCAATGGGCTTGTATATATTTTTTTCAGCAGATACAAGCAAATCGTCATCTAAAAAGCTTTATTTTCATGCATCTCCACCTAAGTGTGTGAGAATGTCTCTTCCTAATAATTGTTACCAACAACAACTTGTGTGTTTTTTGCTAGGTTGAGAAATGATATCTCTTTGGTTTCTTAATTTGTACATCTTGGTTTTTAGTGAAGTTAAACATTTTAATCTTCACATATTTACTGGAGAGGGGCTGTAAATATGTTTTACCAATTTTTTATTACAGCAGTGGTCTTAGGAGGGTGCATTTTTTTCATTTTACAGATTAGAAAATCAAGGCTCAGAGAAATAAAGTCACCTCTTTAAGATAGTAGAAACTGAGTAGTGAGGCTGAGATTATGTGTGTGTTCCAAAGTAGAGGAATCTGGGAAAGGCTGGGATGAGTTTTTGGAAAGAAGAACAAGCCCATGTGGGAAGCTCAAGACATATGCTGTTGTTGTCTGAGCGTCACTGGTGTTTGGTGGATTAGATGAAGTTATAGGAGAGTCTTGAAATTGAAGCTGTACAGAGTGTAGTGGCTAAGCTCTGAATATGGACTAGCGTGCCATTTTGTTTAGGAAAAATCCCATTGAGTGGAGGTACTAGGATTAAGTTTTGCCCTTGCGTGGAGGGGCTGGAAAAGCCTGGGCAGAACGTGAAGGTCCAGGGAAATAAGTTGGAAGTTAAGGTTCATATAGAAGGTGTCCCTGGCAGATGCTATTATGGGCTTGGCTAGTACTTGGTGGACATCGAAGTTATGCAGATCTTCCCTAAGTGTGTGACTTTGAGTCTTGGGAGAGCAAGGCCAATTTCAGCATCTATCTGCTGGTGTACAGGGCTCCTAATGTTTGTTCCACTTCATATGGGTGGGGTTTAACTGAGCTTCTGTACTGAACTTACTTGGTCCCTGTGTTGAACATACTTGGGAAAGAGGAAGGCTTATAGTTCTGTAACTTGGTCTTGTCTGCCTGGCAAAATCTTAACTGCTCTTAAAAACTGTATGTATTAAAGCTAAACATATGCCTACCCCCAGCCAACAATGTCAATCTTAGGCAAAAACCTGAGACAAATGTGTGCATGTGTCCATTGTGTACCACTGGAAAAGGCAATTAAGAGCATGCTTATAGCAGCATTATTCACAATAGCCAAAAACTAGAGAAACACCTCAAATATATATTAGTGTAGAACAGATATATAGATTGTAGCATATTCAACACTGGAATGCTATACAGTAATGAAAAAGAATAAACTGTTAAATGCAAAAACATGGATGGATAGCAAATATTCTGGTAAATGAAAAGGTTAGGTTCCAAAAAAA
The DNA here is from genome assembly GCA_963574415.1 of Tarsius wallacei. Classification (NCBI taxonomy): domain Eukaryota; kingdom Metazoa; phylum Chordata; class Mammalia; order Primates; family Tarsiidae; genus Tarsius; species Tarsius wallacei. The sequence goes on along the minus strand of CAUYQG010147004.1, from coordinate 6,448 downwards.
TACATATATACTGTATGATTCTATTTATAAAAAAAAGCTGAAAAACAAGCAAGGGAAATTAATCTGTGGTACAGAAGTCCAGATAGCGGTTCCCTTTTATTGCAAAGGAGCACGATAAACCTTCTGGAGTAATGTACGATATATTGATCTAAGTGGTAGACATGTAGTATACACATAGGTCAAAATTCATTGACTCAATATTTATGTCCTTTATATATCTTAATAAAAATGTGAAAAATACAAGACAGATTCTGATTAAGCAAAATTGATTAATTACATTATGCCAGACACTGGGTTGCACTCTCCCTGTATCCATGGCACTTAGCACCTCCTTCAGTTTCCCTTCTGCATTCTAATTTCTTTCTGAATATGTGTGTCTTTCTAGTGATTGGTTAGGCTCCTGCTCTATCCCTGGTCAGCACTTTATGATATCCTGTTTATTCCTTTTTGACCATGATCTTTTGTTTGAGAGGTCTACCGAGTCCAGTTCTAGAATTGGGCCCTTAGCAATCACTACAGCTTGAACAGACCACCTGGGGCATTTGGCCTCCTTGCGAAGGGCCCCAACCCAACACACTGTGCCCTCCACCTTTTCTGCCTCTAGGATCCCCTTGGCCTAGTTCCTGAGTACATCACTGCTGGATAGATGTCTCTCTAGATGCTGATAAACAGCTTTTTATGGCATTTTGCAGAACTGCCCTCTCAGTGGTAAGCATCAGCATGAGTACAGCTCGGAGCCTCTCTCATGTCTCCTCTCACTTCTCCTCTAATGAGCTTCCTGCATTTTAAAGGTGCTATTTCCTGGGTGGTTAAAGGAAGATGAGATTTTTATCAAGGGATATGCCTGGGCATCATCATTGCCAGAGAATCCACCTGGGAGTCTTTGCTGCAAATGTGCCTGTTTGTCATTTCATACTTTACTTGGAGCACTGACTTTGCTGCCAGGAATGATCAAATCTCTTCTTGCTAAGCCACTGCTGGAACAGATAGCTGGGAAGAAGACCCCACTGACAGCCCACTACTATACAAATTCAAAAGTGATTCAGCAGTTCAGGGACAAGAGCTCCATGTGGGTGCAAAGTGTTCTCAGGTTTGGCTTTGTGGTGGGATGGCAAGCTTGGTCTTTGGCAGGCAACATCAGGTGCTTTGTTCCTGAAACAAATGGATCAGCATACCAGTTGTCTATAACACAGCACTAGCTGGGCCCATTTGTGGGCTAAACTGGCAGTCTCTGTACTGATGGCCCCAGGCTCCTTGTTCTTAATTGCTTTTTCTTTTTTCCCTCCTTACTGAGTGGCTTATTAACCAGTTTACTTTGACCAGTTTCCTTTCCTTTGCCAATCAGCAATAATTTTCAGTATTTCTGGAACAAAAGCAGCAGAGGGCTCCTCTTGAATAAATATTGGTGAATCATGTGCCCAAGACAGAATGGTTATCAGTTGTGCGGGTTAAGAAGTAAGCCTCACATGCTGTGGAACACTGGCTATGAATAACTGCGCCTTCTTTTGGAGGTCAATGAGTGCCTATATCCTGGCAGTAATCTGTTCCGTGTTGCCAAGATACCAGGGCACTGGGCATAGGTGCAGGAGACCTGGGTTCTTGTCTCAGCACTGCCATTTCCTGCCTTGTAACCTTGGATAAGTAATAGAAAGAAACATTCACAGAGTTGAAACAGCTCATCTATGGCTCAGCCCCTCTATATCAGCTTTGCTTGCCTGTCAATTTCTGTTTGGATGTTTTTAAGACTGGAGCATCCACTACTTCTTGAGGAGCCCTCTTCCACAGATAAAAAGTCTGAATATGAAGCATAAGATGGAGTGTGTTTATTCCTTTATTCATTGGATGTTGACTGTACTTGTAACCACATCTCTAGGTTCATTGACTTATGGGTACATGAACATTTATATCCTGTCCAGTGTAGGAAGATGGTCCTTGTGGAATCTTTCTAAAAATCCATGGGCAGGGGGAACTTGTCCACAAATTATGCCTGGTCAGTGTGGCTATCAGGGCTGACCATGCTGGAGCTTTGTCTCTGTATTGGAGCAGGCAAAACAGGACCTCTGCCCTCCTCTCCCCCAGCACTGCCTCAAAGTGCTGGATTGTGGTCAGGAATGAGGAGTGACTCTTTTCCCACCTCTGTGCTGCTCTTTGTTGTTTGGGTCTTGGAGATACACTTTCTGTGCTCAGACTCTCATCACATCTTCTATAAAAGCGTCTCTTTTATCTTCTGACCTTGATCTTTCTTTCCACTGGGGATCTGGCCCCTAACTAACCTACTTTTGCTTATCTCTTCCCATTCCCCAACCAAACAAAACTTCTCCCTTCAGCCAAAACAATAGCCACTATGCAGGAGACAGACAAATCCTCTTGGAGAGGAGGAAATACTGTGTAAGCCCTGCTCACAAGAAGGTACTGAGTGTCAGCCCTGGCTTGGTCTGAACACCGTGGTATTAAGTAGAGTACTCAGTACAGCGCTTAGTATAGTAGGCTCTCGGCAAGTGACAACCAATTTGGCAGCCTTGTTCCCATGTGCCAGGCCCAGTGTGAGGTGTTGTAGATCCTGGGGTATGGACAAGAGGAATGCGAGAACGTGAAGTAGCCTGAGATTGGAGCAGTGAGGAAGAGGGGAGGGCTCACACTCTGGGCAGCTCCAGCCTGCCTTGTTCCCAGCAGAAGCAGCAGGTGGAGCAGTTGGCAAAGATCAGTTCACTTTTCTCCCAGTGCAAATCTTCTCTCCAGAAACCATTACGGTGTCCAAGTCTGAGTCCAGCAGGAATGAGTTCAGGCATGGGCCGAAATCATTCAGAGAACAGGCTTCACGAAAGATGTGGCCCTGGACTGTGCTGTGGGCATGGATGGGCCATTTGGGGGCTAGTTGGATTCCAAGTCAGGAATCAGACCCTGACAGCCTCATGTCCTGCTCCACTCCATCTCAGTCCATTCCCGGCCAAGACTCCCAGAGGAACTGGTCACAGGGGACTGGTGCTAGGTGGAAGACTGTGGGGCTTTTTCAGGGGTGGTCCAACTGGGAGGTGCAGAGAGAGAATCTGAGAGTGAGACAGGGAAGAAGCAAAGCCTGTAGCTGGGAGACGGGGTGCAGAGTTGTGACTGGAAGAGGGCAGACCTGAGACCTGGTTGGGCTGGGGAATGCAGAGCGGGTGAGAGCAAACAGTTCAGGACTAGGGCAGTGAAGGGTCAGGTTGTGCTGGTGGCCTTTTTTACACTCAGTGGGCAGGAGTCTGGGTCGGCCTGAATGGATATTGAAGCCATGGAGGATGGACACTTTTGTTTTATTCTGCTCCAGTCAGCTGAATTTAGTTCTGTATGTTTCCAAAGATCTGTTGGACACCCCCATGTGTACATCGCAAAGGCAGTTCTGTCTTCCATCCCAATGGAATCCATTATTCCCTTTCTCTTATTTAATATCCTAGGAATGGCACTACCATTTACCTAATTGCCCAAGGTAGAAACCTTTCCCTTCCTTACTACTTACAATCTCTTCTGGTCTGCTTAGCTTTCTAAATGTCTCTTGAAAACCATCTCTTGTCCTCCCTGCTTATGCCTTGATGTCAGCCAGTTCTAGTGTTTCTCCCTGGGGCACATCCACAGCCTCCAAGATCATTTTGTCTCTGCTCTCTGCCCTGCAAATCCACCTTTCATGTCATCTTTCTATTCCCAAACCTTAGGTACATCACTTCCCTAAGAATGAATCCTTGTCTTCAGGGTAATGTCCAGACCTTGCTGGATCCACAAGACCCTCCACGCAAGTTGCCTGTGTATCTGGCCCTTTCTCCCTCCACTTTCCCACAAGTACTCATCACCACCACCAGTATCATCTTATTCATGAATAAAATTTATTGAGCATTTACTATGTGTTGGGTCCTGTGCTGGGAGCTTTATAAATATCATCTCACTGATTTCAAGAACAATCCCCTCTGTAGGTCTGTCTGTGCTTTGACTACCAAGTGGAACCACTTTCCTCCTCTCCAGCTATACCTTCCCCCAACAGTCCATGTCTTTTGGAAGGCAATTCACTTGCAGACTTTGTATCAGACTTTCTGTGTTTAAATCCTGACTCCTTGCCTAGGAGCTGTGTTACCTTGTGCATGTTATTTCACTTTTCAATGCCTCCGTTTCCTCATCTGTAAAATGGGAGTGATAGTACCTACCTTGTAAGAGAGCCCACTATAGAGAGTTGTTGTGAGAATCAGATGAACAAATACCTGTAAAGGTTTCAGAATGGTGTCTTGTGTGCCTGAAGCACTTAACCTATGTCAGGTGCAACTACTCTTTCTGCTCCTTATACCCAGTTGTCTTTCTGGAAGCATCCTACCATTCTTGAAGATCATTCCCTCCTCCCGAGTCTTGCACAGCCTCTTAGCCCTGAGAGAAGTGCCCTCCTTAGTGACTTCAAGAAGGTCTGTGCTTACCCCCAACATAGCACTTATCTCCCTGGGGGCAACTGTGTTTTTGTGTCTTTCTGCTGTTTGGGCCCCTTGGGGGCAGGATCCATCCTTGGCTATCTGTGTACCTAAAGGCCAAGAACAGAGTCTGACACCGATCTGGCCTCAGTGGGTGCTTGCCAGTGGCCAACTATTGAACCCTCACAAGGTCCCAGATGGTGGAGGAATGCCTTCTGTATCGGCCGTTTTCTGGAGTGCCTGTCCTACAACCTGATGTGTGACAGGAGAACTTAGGAGGCCTGTCACACCTCTGACCTCCTGACATATTTAATGTCACTTTTTACTGTCTTTATCTTGGATCTTCTCCCCCACCCCACTCTAGCTGTGTAGTCACATTTACATACCATGGCCATGATGAAGTTAAAAGAATTGTCGAAATGAAAGGAGCCAAAAGCCAGGTCTCTTGGGCAATTCCTCTGGTAATGCAGGAACAGAATTATCCAAGAAGTGATTGACAAATTAGAAGCACTTTGCACCTAATTTTAATGCATTTGCTCCTTGAGAGGGGGAATACGTTAACTTAAAATTATTCACCTTGCAGTAGCTTCTGTCTTTCAAATCAAAATCAATCTTCATGTGGGGCACTAAATCTTAAGGAAACAAATTGCTTTCTATGGTACATTGCACTCTTTAAATGGCTTTATTTGGAGGGCCAGCTGAGCAAGTTAATTTCAGCAGCACAGCTGGCTGGCGATTGTGGAGTGGGCATTCTCCCATGTAGCTGGAGAGGGCCTGGTCTGGTGTTCATTAACCACCCTTGGATTAAAGAAACAGTGAGAGTAATTGGCACATGCATTGGACCATGTGGTGGAAATTAAAACGGAGTTTCAAGACCCAAATTGGTCTGTTGATATACAAGATTGTAATCTTAGTCCTTCGAGTATCCTTTTCCTCTCTCAGTGGTTCCCAAATAGCTGCTTTCATAGCTCAGGGTCACATTATCCCTCTCGTCAACCATCATGGAAACCTACTCTTGGGAAAGGACCACATAAACTCATCACATGAAGGTGACCATAACTGATAGCTTAAAATATAGCTTTGTCTTAAATGGTTACATTTTCTTTCCTTTTTTGGAGATAGGGTCTTGAACTAAGCTCAAGCAGTCCTCCTTCCTGCCTTGTCCTCCCAAAGTGCTGGGATTACAGGCATGAACTACTATGCCTGGCTTTATTATTATTATTTTTTTAACTTTAAAAGAAGATATAGTCAAAGGAGTTAATTTCTAATTAAGGAATTTTTGGCAAGAACTGAAGTGTGGGGACTTGCTGCCATCCCTAAGACTAATTTCCCAAAGAATGCAGTGATTCCATTACAGAATACTTTAATAGTTATTTATTCTTTGCTTGAATATCTTCTGTGATGGGGCACTTACTGCATTAGCAGGCAGCCCATGCCATTGTCAGGTAGTTCTAATTTTTTAAAAAATCACACCTTATTTTAGACCAAAATTGGTCTTCCTGAAACTTCCACCATCTGCACACTTGATTCCAGATGTCTTCTAAATGACTGTACTTCAAATGTCTGAGGCTAACTCCCATGGTCCCTACTTCATTCCTCACGTGCCATCTCTTCTTTGGGCTAAACATTCTCTGTTTCTCCAACTGTCCTCTCACTACACAACTTTCAGCTGTCTCTGTGATCTGGCCATTTTTCTTGGGACGTATCCCAGTTTGTTCCTGCCTTAAAATGCAGTTAATGCAATTTCTTTTAATGTAGCCTGGCTTTGGGGAAGATTACCTCTCATCCATGAAGCTTTGAAGCTGAGCCTGCCCATTCTGTGACTGTGTGACAGGCTGTCATGGTCTCCTAGGCAGGACTTTGTCCTTAGCCCTGTTAAATTTGATTTGGTCAGCCGGGCTCGGTGGCTCAGCCTGTAATCCCGCGCCTTTGGGAGGCTGAGGTGAGTGGATTGCCTGAGCCCGCGGGTTCGAGACCCGCCTGGGCAAGCGAGACCTCATCTCTACAATAAATCAAAAAATTAGCCG
>CAUYQG010147003.1:0-12348 GCA_963574415.1 Tarsius wallacei | reverse complement strand
CACGCCCGGCTAATTTTTTGATTTATTGTAGAGATGAGGTCTCACTTGCCCAGGCGGGTCTCGAACCCGCGGGCTCAGGCAATCCACTCACCTCAGCCTCCCAAAGGCGCGGGATTACAGGCTGAGCCACCGAACCCGGCTACATTTTGTATTTTAAAAAGGAACTTCTTTAATACATTTTCTGTCAGTGTGGGTAGGCAAAAAGGAATATAGGACTATAAACAGATGCAGTTAACACGTTTTTTGTTTTTACATGTCATCTTTCCTGTTCAAGCATTAATTATTCAGTATTTTCTCATCAGTTTTCAGAAAGTTTCTCTAGGAGGTTGAACTTGTAGTGGTGATTTGGGGAGAGGAAGCTTTATTGAACTTGTAGTGGTGATTTGGGGAGAGGAAGCTTTATCAGTGTCTCTAAAGGCTATTTTATATTTTCCGCTGTCTGAACTGTTTTTACAACAGATTTTCCTCAGAAAGTTCAACAAGTGCATAAACACTGTATGTCTTAGAATCTGGGATTTAAAATTGGGGAAAGAGATTTGAATAGCTAAGTTTTGTAGTTGTGTGAATAGTAGGGAACATATAAAGAATTTGTGAAAACATTTAATATTAGGGTTGGTGGTTATTCTGAGTATACAAATGGGAATATTGGGCCAAGCTTTCTCAGAGGATATCAATTGTGGAGTCAAGTACAAGAAATAGTGTGCATTTAAGGTTTACATATAGACTTAAGTTGATGTCCGCATAAATTTAACTATCAAAAAGACAATTAGGCCAGGGTCGGTGGGTCAGCCTGTATGTAATCCCAGCACTTTGAGAGGCTGAAGCGAGTGGATTGTCTAAGCCCACAAGTTCAAGACCAGTCTGGTCAACTTGGTGAGATCTTGTCTCTATAATAAATAAAAAATTGGCTACTTGGAAGGCTGAGGCAGAAGGATTGCCAGAACCCAGCAGGTCGACGCTGGGGTGGCTATGAGTGTGCCACTGCACTCCAGCCTGGGCAACACAGTAAGACTCCAACTCAAAAAAAAAAAAAGACAATTAGACTAGTGGAGTGGTCAGGACACCCATGAAGACTGATAAGCTGCTACAGGATAGTCACACAGAGCTGCACACGAGAGGGAGAAATGTCAGGTATGAAGAGTTTTTTGAATAAAGTTTTTTCTCTGTTGCTATTAGTTTTGCTTTTTAAAGCGGGTTTCAGAAATGGACATAGAGAAGCAATTAGGTGAGGCTGCCTGCTAGAGCAGGAAAATTTCTATCATTTGGGAAAAATCTACAGAAACCCTAATGCTATAAAAAACTCAGGTCATCTCACCTCAACAATAGTCATTCTTCCATGTCCAAAAAAATGGAGCTTGCTGAAACACAAGCTGTCATCTCAGTCCCCTCCAAATTGCTAAAAGGAGGTACATAATCCTGCTTTTGCAAGCAAAAAGACAATAGCTATTGTTGCTGTATGCATACTCCCCTTTGATCTGTGGAGACATGCTCTGGTACTCTACATGCCATATACCATGCATAAGCCCACATGAAGGTGCACACCTGTACATGGAGATAGCTTCTGATTCAAATATTTTAGCAACAGATATCTCTACTTCATCCAAACAGATCCACCGAAAAGGAAACTTTCTGGGTCCTCACCCACATACAAGATGTACAAAGCTGTCTGCAGCATATCTGGTATTAATTAGCCAGTGTTCTCCACTGGAATTAAGTAAGTAGTTAATCTCAAAGAGGTTTACACTGGAGACTGACCAACCTGCCTTGGGGTAGACACAGAACCAATCTTGGCTCCAGAGACTATTCCACATCATGTGTTATACAAATGTGCACTGGAATGAGGAATGGATTTCATTCCACAGCAGATGAGATCCTTCTTACGCTGTTGGCTTACTCTAATCCAAACTACTCTAAACTATGTGACCCAAGCACTAAGTTGTCTAGAGTTTCCTTCTTGTTATAAAATGCATTATTGTTTTGATTCTGAGACTGAACTTCCTCCTCCTTTGCTCTTCTACCCATTCTTGCCCATTTCCCCATCATGGCCTGGAGGTATGTTTTTTTAGACTCAGAAACAATAGGTGATTTTTATCCTCATAGGGCCAATGCATTGAAAAGACATCTTAGATCCTTAATTTCTTTCTTGTGGCAGTCTGTAGGTTTGAACAAACAGTCGCAGCAACAAACGTAGTGGGAAAGATAGCAAATACCCTTATGAGCGAGAAACGTATGCTGTCCTTTCTTCTCTTCAGAGCTTATTTGTCTTTGAAGAGGTTTCCTTGTGGTATCTTAGACGTGGCTTTTCGATAATCTGTTTGAGAAGGTGTGAAATTAAAAAATAAACCTGGGACACAAGGAATTCAAGAACAACATTTAAAACAACAGATACCAAGTAGAAGAGAAAGTTGTCTTTATTTTTTCATGTCTCCATTTTTTTCCTTACAAATTTGTCTGGAGCAGGAAGGAGTGAGAATATTTTCTTTGCAGATTTTTGTTTCTTCTAATGTCAGTGAGAAGAAAAGTAGGTGAAGCTGGGGACTGTAGAGTCAGCAAGGTATGTAGGGTATTTTTATGACTGGATGATTTAAAAATCCATTTTCAAATCAGGACCCATTTTCTTTAAAAAGCTTACAATTTTAGAACATTATAGCTCACATACTTAGACTTCACACAGTGCTGTTATAAAACTGTGTGGGTTTTGACATAGGAAAAAAAGAACAAACTTCTTTAATTTGATATTTGCTGTTGAATAAAGACATAATAAGGTCCTAGAGATGAAAATCTGCCACCTCCTCATTCCTGCCTCCATCTTCTGTCCCTGGCAAATTCTCCTTTTGTTGGATTTATTCACATTTTACCTCTTAAAGTTAATAAGCCTAATCCTTTCTTTAATTAAGTAAACAGTATTTATTTTGTGCTTACCATGCACTAGGCATCTACATGTAGAAAGGCTGGGGAGGCATAGGGATATCATAGAACTAAAAGAGATATATATTTGTTGCCCTTCATGAATTATAATCTCTTACAGAAGACCTCATACACACACACACATTGTCTCTCCGGACAATGTAAATAACCCAGAGGAAGGAGGGAGAGTTGTGGCTGGTATCACCAGACAGTGCTTCATGAAGATGGTCATTAAATTGGCCCTGGCAGGTGGAGGGAGGAGAATGGGCCAAACAACAAAACAAGAAGGAGCATAGTGGTTTGGGCAGAATGCAAATCCCCAGATTCCTCTGAACTTTTCTCATCTGACCTCCTGCTTAAGCCATCTCTGTAGTACATTCTGTCCCCAAGAAAATGGTCTGCTACCAACCAAGTCCACATGATTCTCCTAGAGACTCCTGAGGCCTTAACGAAAGGTTCCCTCACTGTTCTTGACCAAATCTTCTGTGCTTACAGATAATAGAAGACTAACTTTTTTTTTTTAATTTTTTATTTTTTTTGAGTTGGAGCCTCACTCTGTCGCCCAGACTGCAGTGCAGTGGCCACTCCCGGCCACCGCAGCCTCGACCTGCTGGGCTCTGGAGATCCTTCCGCCTCAGCCTTCCGAGTAGCCGGAATTACAGGCGCGCGCTACCACGCCCGGCTAATTTTTTTGATTTATTGTAGAGATGAGGTCTCGCCAAGTTGCCCAGGCGGGTCTAGAACCCACGGGCTCAGGCAATCCACTCACCTCGGCCTGCCAAAGCGCTGGGATTACAGGCTGAGCCACCGAGCCCGGCCGAAGGCTAACTTTAAACACAACCACATGAAGTTGGAAAGGAATTTGCCTGCCACCACTTTTTAAAATTAGGATTCCATGCAAGCAGTATTTATAAAGGATGCAAACTACAAAAGTGTTTTTCCTTCCTTAGTAAAGGTCTACTCTCCTTAGTGTCAAGGTATGAAAGGAAGACATTTCATATCAACATTCATGGTTAATATTTTTGAGAGTTATAGGAGCAGAATGATTCTTCAATAGGGGCACAGGCAAAAGGGCTGATGACTTGAGTTTTACAGGTCATCAAATCCAGTTCAATCTAGTATAGACAAGTTATAGTTTCTGGAGACATTTTAGTCTCTATCTGCAATCAGAGACTTCTGCATTTATTAACTTGGCCTTTACCTTCATGGGTTAATCCATATTTCTAAAAGTGGTCATAACCAATATCCCTTGCTTACAAGGTGCAGCAGTGACATAGACCATAAGGAGAAGGAAAAAAAAAGCCAAAATGTGGATGATTTATACATAAACTACAGACTTATGTTCTTAATCATTGTAACACTTTAACACTAAAATTAGCTTACACTTCCAAAACAAACACTGACTGGTGACAAAGGGATCTATTCTGGGTTAAAAAGAGTAAAAAAAATTCACTTCATGTCTTCTAAGTTTGAATCTTGATACTGCTACTGAGGTTTTGTTTTTCGTTCATCCTTCCTTCCCTCCCAACCTTCCACATCCTAGAGACAGTGTTCTGGTGACTTCTACAGAAGTGTTTGTGGAGTGTGAAGATATGTGGAGAAACTAGATTTTGTCAGGGTGGTGAAGACACTTCAAACCAAGAGTAGTTCTCTGCATCCTGTCGCATGCTTGTGTCTGTTTCCAAGAAAGCAGAGTTAAATGGACCTTCAGAGCAGAGACAGATGAGAATGATAGGGCTGCAGAAAGAAAAAGAAGGCTCACCAAGTATGAGAACAGCATAGTAAATTTCCTCCACTACTTCAGAGTGGCCTCTGCTTCACAACCTTTTGCAACCAAGTCACAGAAGGAAAAATGTTCTAACAATCTTCACTTCTTTTTTGCTTGATATATTTTTCTGCATTTTTTTAAAGCCAGCTAGTATTATCTTTGTGTAATAAGAAACATCAGGTAAGTCTTAGGATGTAGAAGTAATGTTTGGGGCAATATCTCCCTCACTTTCTGTCTCCTGGGAAATTGTGTTTTCTTATAACAGAATCTCTCATCCTTTATACCACAAAGGAGTGATGCAGATTTCCTAACTGAAATTCACTCTTCAGTAGCTGCATTCTCTTGTCCACAAAGGTAGTATGAGCGACTACTGCCCTGTGATTTCTGGCACTCCCAATGGAAAGGAAACAGAGGTGCCAAGTTATGGCAGAATTTGCCCAGTTAGGCCTTCAACCACAAAAGCATCATGGTTTCCCTTTCTCCTCAATTACCATTCCCTCCCTGGTTCCCATCCCCTTTTGTCTCCAGTATGGTTGGCCAACCTTCCTCTCCTTATCCTGGGAAAACACATCTTGTGCCAGCACAAAGGAAGACTGGATAAATAGCAGGTGCTGAGGGGGCTGTGGGAGCTGAGGCTTGCCAGGATAGCTTGGCTGAATGGGTTCCTGAAATACAGCACCTCAAATAGCAGAGGAGTGTGATGATCATGCTGCTGACATTTTCACAGTATAGCACTTATACTTCCAGTAGGCTCAACCCAGACCTACTGAATCAAAATGTGCATACAGGTTACAGGTGTATCAAAATGTGCATAACCAGGTTACAGGTGTATCACATGCACATCAGTTTGATAAGCACTATTCTAATTCACTAGACTGGGGTCTACAAACTACGACTCATGGGACAAATCTGGCCGGCTGCCTATTTTTGTAAGTCAAGTTTTATTGGCACACAGTCACACTTATTTATGAATTGTCTATGGCTATTTTCACACTACAACAAAAAAGCTGAGTAGTTACAACAGAAACCATGCAGCTTCAAAATCCAGAATATTTATTTTCTAGTCCTTTCCATAAAAAGTTTGCTGGGCTACTACACTAGACTACAGACTTTTTTTTTTTTTTTTTTTTGAGTTGGAGTCTCACTCTGTTGCCCAGACTGGAGTGCAGAGGCCACTCCTGGCCACTGCAGTCTTGACCCACTGGGTTCCAGCGATCCTTCTGCCTCAGCCTTCCAAGTAGCTGGAATTACAGGCACGCGCTACCATGCCCGGCTGATGTCTTGATTTATTGTAGAGATGAGGTATCGCCACGTTGCCCAGGCGGGTCTTGAACCTGCGGGCTCAGGCAATCCACTCACCTCAGCCTCCCAAAGCGCGGGATTACAGGCTGAGCCACCGAGCCTGGCTGACTACAGACTCTTTAAAAGTGATAATCTGGTCTTATTTTGCTTTGTACGATAGAAAGGCAATTTAGTATAAAGGTTATGCATGTCGGCTCAGTGGCAGACTGTCAAGATTGATATCTAGGCTCTGTCATTTCCCAGCAAGTGACTGTGGCTAAGCTACAACTGCTCTGAGCCTCATGGTCCCCATCTATAAAATGGGGATACAGAAAAGAACCTACCTAATAGGGTTGATGTGTGAGTTAACTAAGCTAAGATATGTAAAGTGCTTTAAGAGGTGCTCTCAGCAAATGTCAACTATCAGCTGGCACCAGGTATTTTTAGAGTACCATGAGGGATCACTGAATGTTGGCAGAATGACCCCTATAGCAGACAATGTCTATCAACATCCATTCTCTGCTTCTTCCTTGCTAACATATAATTATTTTTTAGATATCTGACCTTCATGGAGGGTAACCTTATCTCTAGGGGTAAATTCTATCGTAAGCCAACTATAGTAATACCATTTTCAATGTCAGTGGATTGGGATGGGGTGGGCAGCTCTTTAGAAGAGAAGATGATTCTTGAAGGGCTTTTGGGAAATGATTCCCTCATTCTTTAGAAAAAAACATAGAAAGATGTCCCTGTTCTTTCACAGACGTTATGTTTGGATATGACACCTGAAATTATGGTCATCAAAGCAGTCTGAAACCAGAGCTGACATGGTTAGAATGGCAGAGTGGAAACATGAAAAGAATCTAGACCTATTAAGAGTTAAATCATCAACTCCTGGGCCTTACCTACTCACCTACCAATATTATGAAATAAAATAAATTTTCCTGTAAGTTTAATTCCCTTCCAAAGCATCTTAACTCATATAGCCAGGAGCCATGTTTACACATATTTTTACTTCATTCAGGACCTAACAACTGTTGTTGGGTGCTATGAGCAAAGAAAGAGTGGAAGTTGGAAATGAATGGCCTGGGTAGGGCAAAAAAAGACTCAAGAATGTTTCGGGCTATGCAAATCAAAACCACAAGACATCATCTCACACCTGTTAGGATGGATATTATATATACATAGAAAAAAAATAACAAGTGTTGGCAAGGATGTGCGAAAATTTGGACCCTTGCGCATTGTTGGTGGGAATGTAAAACAGTACAGTTACTATGGAAAACAGTATGATGATTCCTAAAAAAATTAAAAATAGAACTATCATATGATCCAGCAATCTTACTTCTGAGTATTTATATAAATTATTTAATTATAAAATAATTAAAATCACAGTCTCAGAGAGATATGTGCACTCCCATGCTCACTGAGCATTGTTTACAATAACCGAGATGTGGAAGCAGCCTAAATGTCCATCAATGAATAAGTGAAGAAAGCATGACACACACATACCATGGATTATTTTCAGCCTTAAAAAGAAGGAAATTCTGTCACATGTTACAACATGAATGAACCTGGAAGACATTAGCTAAGTGAAATAAGCCAGTTGTGGAAGGACAAACACTGCATGATTCCACTTATATGAGGTATTTAAAGTAGTCAAACTCACAGAAACAGAATGAAGAATAATTATTGCCAGAGGCTGAGGGAGGGGAAATGGGGAGTTGCTGCTCAATGAGTATAGTTTTAGTTATACAAGATGAAAAGCCTGCAGCAGTGGGCTGTAAAACGCTGTGCTGCTTAGAGTTGACAGTAATGCACTTGATTTAAGAGGGTAGATCTCTACGTGCTTCTTTATAACAATTAAAAAAAAAAATCACCTTGTAAATTAGATCTCTCCAATTGGAAATTAAGGCAGCTTGTATTAATTTTAAAATGTATGCATGCCTCTATGCCCTTACTTGGAATATATGATCTTTTTAGGTTTTATTGAGCCTAATCCACAAATGTGAAAATGGAAAATATGAGTTATTTGTGATAAATAAGTACAGCTTTCTTGAATTCAAATAAGCAATGGCATGGATCACATTTAGAGTTTGACAGAAAGAACACAGCACCTCCCACCCCTCCTTTTTTTTTTTTTTTTTTTTTACAGAGGTGATACTAAGAAGAAGGAAAGTGCTTTAGTTTTATTTCAAATAGTAACATTCTGACTTAACTGCATAAAATTTAGGTATAAAGCCGGGCTTGGTGGCTCAGCCTGTAATCCCGCGCCTTTGGGAGGCTGAGGTGAGTGGATTGCCTGAACCCGTGGGTTCAAGACCCACCTGGGCAACTTGGCGAGACCTCATCTCTACAATAAATCAAAAAATCAGCCGGGCGTGGTAGCGTGTGCCTGTAGTTCCAGCAACGCGGAAGGCTGAGGTGGAAGGATCGCCGGAGCCCAGTGAGTCGAGGCTGCGGTGGCCGGGAGCGGCCACTGCACTCTAGTCTGGGCGACAGAGTGAGACTCCGACTCAAAAAAAAAAAAAAAAAAAAAATTTAGGTATTATTAAATGCAAAAAAAAAAAAAAAAGAAGAAAAGAAAAAGTTCTAGATCAGTGCAGGCCACATTCCTCACTGCTGAGAAGTATCTTTTCTAGATATCTAAGGCTCTCCCCCAGTGCTATACTCTTGTTGTCTGAATCTGCTACCAAACCTGGCAGGTCGTTTTATAAGCCAGATCGGTTTTGATTATTTCCTTGGCAATATTCATTATTTCCCTCCTGGGTAGAAGAAGGGTCTTGGAAGAGCTTATCTTTTTGGGGCAGGTGGAGTAGGGGTGGAGACTCATAATGAGAAATACAAGTAAGTTCTCTGGGCTGGAAGCGTCAAAAGCTTCCTTAGAATTTATAGCCACATGGATTTCAAGGTGTCAGGCTATTGACTTACTGATTTTGTTCCACATCTGAGAATTGAAAGCAGATTCAAAGCAACATAGGTGGCTAAGCACATGTGAAGAAAAAGTATGAAAGGGAAACGTGGCAGAAAACAGGGCTGCCCATCTGCACCTATCCAGAACAGCATCTTGGTCCTTGCTGAAGGATCTGAAGGGTGAGCTATGCTACATCTGGCTGGACCTCTGCAGGTACTCACTGAAGGTCGAGATGCTGAGCTCATTCTGCCTGTGAAAGTCTAAGGTGGGAGATGCTTTGAGAACTTTGGACCTATAAAGTCACTTGTAATGACCAACTTTTAAGGTTAGAAGGTTAGACATTATCTCATTCATCTTCTTGCCTTTCAGCAAGAATAGCACACCTAAGCCTTCCAAATACATCAGAACACAATTTATGATTAAAAGCCTCCAGAGTGACAAAAAAGGAAAGACTTCACAACTTTCTTCACAAACAACTTTAATTGTGTGCTCATTACCTACTTCAGAGTCTAAGAGAACCTTGATACTTGTTCTTGATGCCCACTCCATTCTCATCAGCCTAGCTCTAAGACGAGGCCTCTTCCAAGTGGAAGGACCTTGTGATTTGATGAAAGCAGGGTGCTAACAGGCAAGTGTGAAGCTAAAGGGCATTCAGGGACACCCCTGCCACCTCTCTGCTAGTTACTCACATGCATGTAATATACAGCACTTCCTTGTGACTTTCCTCTGCCTCCCTTTCTCCCAGAAATTCTTAATAATTGTGCTGCCTTGCTAATAGATGCTGCAACCTGACAGAGCACCTTTGCCTTTATCGCTGGTGTTCTTAAAGTCTAATTACAACCTTAAGGAACAGGAAGTAAAAAGCTATTCTTGGCACGTTTGCTAATATTATCTGTTCAGAGTAAAAGTTCCCTGCTAAAGACTTGTGAAGAGAGATTCCTTCATCCTCCGGGCTTTCTATTCTGTGGACATTCTTGGACATGGGGCAAGTGTTTTACCTTCTCTTTGGAAACACTGAGGCTGACTATGCAACTTGTCACGTAATGTTGCTGAAGATAGAGAGGTCACAAATGCAAAAGCTCAATTGCTCTTGGGCAGGGGGTTGGGAGGAAAGCTAATAAAAAAAAAATCTGTGGTACAACTCCGTTTCAGGAAAGGGTGGGGTGGATTTACCAGAAGGTTTGGCAGTCTGCTTTAAAGTCTTCTGGACAGGAAAAGTGTAGCCACCCAGGGAAGCAGCCTTCATGATACCCTCCATAAGGCTCATGTGTTGGAAAAATAACCAATGACCAAGAAGTCCCTTGAGAAATTGGTTCCCTTTATCTTCTCCTGGAATTATTGGGAGACTAGGTTGGACCCAGGGATTGGGTTTTCAAGAATGGCCCTGAATATATTTTCAGTTTCCAGGTAGGAACAGAGAGCTCAGAAGATTGTTTTCTCCACCAAGGAAATCTGGCTTTAGTTTTTTTCCTGTTCTATCCAGAGCTTATACGCTGGTGGATTAAGTACATATGTGCACAGGACCAGGGTTTTGGCAATCTTAGGGAGGAAGGCAAAAGGAGAAGCAAAAGGGGCTAATTCGTCTACCTCACAGCTTCCTTTTCCACAGAAAACATGATCTACTCACCAGCAACAATCCAAACACCACAAAAGAGACATGAACATGGATGTGCATGCAATTGGGACATATATCCTTCTGTCATCTACTACAGATAGAGCAGAACTAGAGGGAATAACTGAGCCACTGAGACCCCAGGTCTTCTGAGCTGGAAGGACACAGGCTTTCTGACAGTTCTCTGAGTGGCCAAGGAACTCTCCTAGCCTTGCCTTGGAAGGACACATGAATAACCTACAGCTAAGGGGAGACACCCATCCTCTTAGGGTTGCCTGGGGCATCTGAGGCAGAGGTGGTTGTTGCAGACTCCTCAACAGAGGCACTGAGATCCAAAAATTCCAGGATGATGTCCCCAAGGCAGTAAACCAAATGCCTGAAATAAATGGATGAAACAACTTAGAGGACAGTCTGGCTCAATCAGGAAACACAAAATCCTGTTTATTACATTTATTTTCTCCTTCTTCCTCACCGATACCCTAAATTTCGATAGCTTGTTGAAGCCTCTGTCATAAAATTAATATTTGTTGAACTAATAAGTTATGACCCCAATAAAGGTAAGAATGGTACTTGAGACTAAGTTTTACAAAATTCTATTTCTCTTTACATAGTTACATTAGCACATTAGCACTGCTCTGAAGAACTGTGAAGGAAAATCCCTATGATATCAGGTTACTAGAAATTTTCAGAGATTGTGACTACTGCTGTTTCTTATAACTAATTGCTATAAAAGTATGGGCTACCTTGCAGGCAATGAGGCAAAACCAGGACCCTTGAGGAGTGGAAGTTAACAGATGCAGTCTACTTTGGGATAGGGTTTAGGAGAGGAGTGCAAGATTACTAAATATTTTCCAGAAGCATTCCAGCCCAAGGAATGGAATCTACCTCTTTTGGATTACTCTAGGAGTCTTTCTCTAGCATTTCTGATCTCTTTATCAGATTCTAAGCTCACTATCTTGTTTATCTTATATTAAGCAAAAACAACTGCTGAGCCTAACACTAATCAATAGGTTTGCTATGAGGCCATGAACCTATGTTGAAAGTCATTACATGGCCAGACATACACAGGCCTGGGTATATGCTCACAGCATTCACAGGGACTGGCAGATATTGGGACTGAATGAGCCTGGAGGCCAACAGGGCATTTTCAGTGCTCATGCTGGGTCCTGCAGAGTTCTTCCAAATACAAATGGTGACTGGTCCACGAGTAGCTCCCTGCCACATGACAAATTGCTCAGAGCCTAACAGTTTAAATTTTACTTAGTGTGTGCAGATTTGGACATCAAATTCCAGAACAAGAAAAAACTACAATCTCATTATTTTGAATGTAGATTTTTTACTTAGCCACCTGGAATACCTCTGAGACCAGAGACGACTTTAGTTTGCTGACGTTGGATAAACATTTTTCAGCCTACCTGTTGATGAGGGGTTGTTGTAGTGACTCTAAGACTAGACCCCAGCTCAGACGGCATTTGTTCACTCCAAGGATTTCTATTACAAAATCTGATGAGGAAAAACAGATGAAATTTTCGTGTTACCATTGAAGCCTTAGAGTCTAAGACAATTCTCTCCCAGATCTCTGCCATCTTTACACAGATTGGGTATTTTCAGCATTTCTGTAAACCACATAACCAAACTAAAATCCTCATAAAACAGGGACAAGCTAAAAAAAATGTTTATTAAGTTAGGTATCTAAGTAAGAATGGATCTCAAAAAATAATTTTGTAAAATTCTTAGCAAAAGAAACAAAGCAGGAGGTATCACACTTCCAGACTTCAAACTTTACTATAAGGCTACAGTACAAAACAGCCTGGTATTGGTATAAGGACATGCATATAGACCAAAATGAAACAGGCAGAGATTCTGGGAGCA
>CAUYQG010147001.1:0-10890 GCA_963574415.1 Tarsius wallacei | reverse complement strand
TGCCTCAGCCTTCAGAGTAGCTGGAACTACAGGCGCGCGCTACCACGCCCAGTTAATTTTTGATTTATTGTAGAGATGAGGTCTTGCCTGCCCAGGTGGGTCTCGAACCCGCGGGCTCAGGCAATCCACTCACCTCAGCCTCCCAAAGGCGCGGGATTACAGGCTGAGCCACTGAGCCCGGCTAGAATTTTCTTATAAGTAACAGTTTTATTTTCTGAAAGTCGGAAAGTTTTAATAAAATATTGTCAGCTTGAGATTTGTCACAAAATCCTTGGGGTGCTCGGAACTGGCCTGGCCATCCAATTCAGAAGTGCAGTGATGGCCAAGAGAAAGCTCTAGGTCTGTGCTGCCCAGTATGGTGGCCACTAGTCTCACGTCACTTGAGCACTTGAGAGGTGGCTGTTCTGAAATAAGATGAGCTGAATGTAAAAAATACACCCTGGCTTTTGAAGACTTAGAGCGAAAAGAAAAGAATGCAAAGCAACTCAATATTTGTTTTATATTGGGTATAGACTGAAATGGAAATAGTTTGGATTTGCGGCAGTGCCCCCTCATCCATTGGGGATGTGCTCCAAGACCCCCAAAGGATGCCTGAATTCAAGGATATTCCTGAACCGGATTGCCATCAACCAAAATGCATTTCTGTTTGTGTCTTCCATCCACAAATCAACTGCCTTTTCTGTCTGAACTAAGCACTTATCGCACACTGTGGCCGTAAATTGCAGTTTCAGGTGCGACAGGAAAACTAGCATCCATTTCTTTTTTCTTCTTCACAACTCCACGGATAGAAGATTTGTTCTTACCATAGTTCTCAGCAATCGTAGCATAGATTTCTTTTTTCTTTTCTTATTGAGAACTTTCACCTTTTGACTTAAAGGAAGCATTCATGGCTTCTCTTTGACATATCCGAATTGTCAGCATCACTACTCTTGCACTTTGGGGCCATTATTATGTAAAATAAGGGCGATTTGAACACACACTTGTGATACTGTGATAGTGGATCTGATAAGGGCTGGTAGCCTCTACAGTGGGGATACGCTGGAGGAAGGGATGATTCCTGTCCCAGGCGGGAAGGAGCAGGTTGATAGATTTCATCACACTACTCAGAATGGAATGCAACTTGAAGTTTATAATTGTTCATTTCTGGAATTTTCTATTTCATATTTTCAGACCATAGTTGACTGCAGAAAACTGAAACCACTGATAAGGCGGGGGGACTGCTGTACTGGATTAAATAAAATATATCATTTAATTTTTAAAAAATATGGTAGCTAAAAATTTAAAATTACATATGTGGCTTCATAATTTCAATCTCTGTCTCTATCTTCACATGACGTGGCCTTCATCTCTGTGTATCTTTGTACCTCAAACCTCCCTCTCCTTTTTCTTATACAGATACTTGTCACTGGATTTGGGGCCCCTGAAAATCCAGAATGCTCTTATCTGGAGACCCTTCACTTAATTAATCTGCAAGACCCTATTTCCAAACGAAGTCACATCCACAGGTACAGGGGATTAGGACTTGGGCATACCTGTTTGAGGAACATGATTCAACCCACTCCAGGTAGTATTTGGCTTTAGTCATATGTTAATGTTAATACTTACCCATTCACTATTGGGTGAGTGTCTGCATTCAGAACTCCTCTGGCCTTAAGGAGGGGATTATGGCCAAATTTGAGGACATCTTGAGACAGTGGAACATGCACCACCCACTTGTGCTGCTGCTATTGTCTTTCCTGGAGTTGTCCACCAAAGTACAGATCCTCTGAGCCTGGAAAAGGGAAGGCCCAAGCTGGTTGAAACCCTGTGCATTCCCTTCTATGCCATCCACATGAGCTCTACTTTGTCTGGGGTGGTGAACCCCCTCTCAGGCACAAGATCTTGCTTTCCTCCCTGACTCAGTCCTGAGAAATATCAGAAAACACTAAAATGTGCTTGAGTTTTCATGTGTTCTCCATGAGTCTGTAAGGGTACATTTTATAGAGAGAATTTACTTTTACTCCTAAAGTCAAGTAAAGAGTTCTTGAGAGTTAGACTGACAATGTGGAAGCAGTGAGTTCTTGACTCCCCAGAGTGGGAGTGTTGAGGTGAAAATGGCATTTGGGAAAGATTTTTGTTTTGCTTTGTTTTGTTTTTGTCAGGGGCTCACTCTGTCACCCTGGAAGTGTGGGTGCACTGGCACGATCAGGACTCACTGTAGCCTCGACCTTCTGGGCTCAGGTGATCCTTCCATTTCAGCCTCCTGAGTAGCTAGGACTACAGGCACATGCCGCCACGCTCAGCTATTTTATTTTATTTTGTTTTATTTTATTTTATTTTATTTTTGTAGAGACAAGATCTTGCTATGTTGCCTAGACTGGTCTCAAGCTTCTGGGCTCAAGCAGTCCTCTCGCCTCAGCCTCCCAAAGTGCTGGGATTACAGACGCGAGCCACAGCACCCGGCCTTCAGGACGTTTTGTTTGGTGATTTGCTCAGGAGAAGTAGGAGGGAGCAGATGGAACCCAAAGACACCAGTTTGGGACCTGACGTCACAACCCAAGCTTGCGAGGACAAGCCTCAAGATGGAGGCATGGGTGATGGGCTTCAGAAAGTAAGCTGAGGGAACAGAATGACTGCGCAGTGTGGAGTGGGGGGAAGGGCAAAAATGAGTCCAGATCTGTGTATAGGAGACTGGCAGAGGAGCTGACAAGACAAGGAAGCCTGAAATGATTGAGTTGTCTTCATTTTCATCTTTTGTTGGAGGTTCATTTGTTTTCCACTTACTTTGGCTTCTGGTGGGCCCTTTAGTCTGTTAGTGCCTTGTCTTACACTAATCACAAGTGGCTGCTATTGTCACGATGTGACATATTCAATTGAGGTTTCTGCCTGTTAATTCCCTCAAGCTCTGCTGGATCATTTGCCGCAACTTTTTTTCTTTTTTGCTGATTAGTGTGTCATATTACAGGGTGTTGCTCAAGCTGCAGAGTTCCATGACAGTCTTCAGGGCCTGCGAAGATCTAGCTAATATGTGGTGATTGTCTAGTTAAGGTTGCTGTTGGTGGTGGTGGTGGCGGCGGCGGCGGTGGTGGCGGTGGTGGTGGTGTGTGTGTGTGTGTGTGTGTGTTTAATCGGTTGCTAAATTGTAGTGTTATAGTAGTCCACTGGTGGCATATCTTGTAGTCCGAATAAAAATGGTTCACTAAGTCTAAATTTAAGACACTGCCCTGTTTCTCTATTACGGATGAGAAATGAGTCAGATAAGTTACGACGAACACTTTTTCAACTAGTCTGAGGGCTTTGTTTTTAAGACCAAATGCAATGATATCAGATGCAATATATATCTTAGTTGCAGTACAGTTCATGCTGTTATGAGAATTCTATGAACCTGAGTATCCTAGAAAGATCTTACTAGAGTGGGCTGGGTGGGAGGTGCTCAGAGGGTGGGTGACCAACTCACAAGCGAGAAAACCCCAGTGGCCTATGGCCACAAAGTTGACTGCATGTCTGCCAGCAGATCAAAAGTATGGGAATCCCAGTTAACAGATATGGAAACCACAGAAGATGCTGGCCTCAGGTTGCTTTAAAGGAGAAGCTGTTCAAGGGGCAACTTGCCAGGGGATTGGAGTTCACAAGTTGTGGGTGTACCAGTGGGAGCAGAGGCAGAGAAGGGACTGGGATGCCCAGCAA
This sequence comes from Tarsius wallacei, assembly GCA_963574415.1. Taxonomy (NCBI): domain Eukaryota; kingdom Metazoa; phylum Chordata; class Mammalia; order Primates; family Tarsiidae; genus Tarsius; species Tarsius wallacei. The sequence goes on along the minus strand of CAUYQG010147001.1, from coordinate 7,224 downwards.
CGAGGAGGCGCTGCCTGTACTCAGGGAGCTGTGGTTTGAAGGACCAACAGAGAAGTCTCTGCGGGAGCCATGACGGTGCTGATGAGAGAGGGTCCCCGTTGAACATCTCCCGGCATGAAGACCGTGAGGTCATCCTTGTGCAGCGCCAATCACATAAGAGCTGTTCTGCTCTGTCTTCCTTTCTGTCCTTACTCTCAGCACACATGCCATCCTGCCTCCAGCCCTCGTGATGATGGAGGAGGAGGTCCAGCTTAGTAAGCCCGGAGAAGAGGAAAACCCCACGAAGAAGTGTTATTTTCAGAGGAAAATTTAAGTATAGGTTAGTAGATTGGACTGTGGGAATGTGTTTTGTGGTTAACTTTTTACTTTGAATTGATTATAGACTCACAGGGAAGTGCAAAAAATGGTACATAGAGTCTCTTGTACCCTTCAACCAGCCTTCCCCAAGGGTGACATCTTATATAACTATGGTACAATATAATATAGTACAAATTGGGAAGTTGACATTGGTATAATACTGTTAACTAGACTACAGACCTTATTCAGTTTTCTAATTTCTTTATGTGCACTTGGGGGTGTGTGTGTGTGTGTCTGGTTCTATGTAATTTAGCATCAAGTATACATTTGTGTAATCCCACTACTGTCAGAAGACAGAACTATTCTAACACCACAAAGAACTCTTATGTGCTATCTCTTTATGGTCACACCCAATGTTACCCTCATCCTTGTCTTCCAAAAACCTGTTCTTTATTTTTAACATACTTGTCATTTCAAGTATGTCATATAAATGAAATCACATACTGTGGTATGCTGCTTTTTGAAACTGTATTTGTTTCACTAAGTATAGTGCACTGAACATCCATTCAAGTTGTTGAATATATCAATAGTTTGTTCCTTTTTGTTGCTGGGTATTATAATATCCCATTGTGTGGTTTTTCCAGAATTTGTTTAACCATTAACCTGTTGAAAGACATTTGAGTTGTTTCCAGTTTGGGGTTATTAAAAATAATGCTACTATAAACACGCAAGTACCAGTTTTTACATGAATATAAGTTTTTCATTTATCTGGAATAAAGAATCAAGAGCTGCTGGGTGGTATGATAAGTGCATATTTAGTTTTATAAGAAAATATCAAACTGTTTTCCAGAGTGGCTATACCATTTTACAGTTCCCACCAACAGTGTATGAGTTTCTTTGCATCCTTGTCAGCATTTGTTGTTATCATGATTTTTTCGTTCGGTGATTTTAATGTGTGTGTGCTGTTATGTATTGTTGTGGTTTTACTTTGCATTTCCCTAATGACTAGTGATGATAAATATCTTTAAATATCATTTTGTATGCTTATTTGTGAATCTTTTTTTGGTAAATGCTCATTTCTTTTGCCCATTTTCTAATTAGATTTTTAATTTTTCTACTGCTGAGTTTTGAAATATGTAGTGCTGAGCAGAATTTCTTTTTTAAGTTTTAAAACAAAGCTTATTAGAGAAAGAAGGGAGAAAAGAAAGGGAGACATGCTAGAGTTGGCACGGGAGTAAGAAACCACCGCAGAAAACCGTTAACTTTAAAAATCTATCAGAAAAGAAGAAAGGTATCAAAAGTCAATCGTCTAAGCTCCTACCTTAAACAAACTAGAAAAAGAGGAGCAAGGTAAACTCACAGCAAACATAAGGAAGTAAACAACAAAGAGTGAAAATGATTGAAGTAGAAAACAAAACTAGACAGAAAATAAGAAAAACTAATGAAACCAAAAGTTGATTATCTAAAAAGATGAACAAAATTGATACACCTTTAGCTAGAGTAACAGAGAAAATAAGGGAGAAGATACAAAGTATATAATTAAGAATGAGAAAGGGGACAGCATTACTGGAACCACAGAAATTAAAATGATTTAAAGAGAATATTGTTAACTACTTTATGCCAACAAATTAGACAACTTAGATGAAATGGACAAGTTCCTAGAAAGACGCAAATTATTGAAACTGATGCAAGAAATAGAAAATATGAATAAACCCACGATAAGTAAAGAAATTGAATTAGAAATTGAAAATATTCCCACAGTGACAGCTACAAGATATTGCTGAAATTTCAAAGGAGAATGGAGAGTCATTTCAAGTTTTGGTTTGGAATACTCAAGGAGTTGGAAGTTCTCTCCACATTGGTGGTGGCTCATGCCTGAAACCCCAGCAGGTTGGGAGGTGGAGGCAAGAGGATTGCCTGAGCCTAGGGGTTCGAGACCACCCTGAGCAACATGGTGAGATCTCATCTCTATAATAAATCAAAAAATTTGCTGGGCATGGTGGTGCATGTCTGTGGTTCCAGCTGCTTGGAAGGCCAAGGCGGAGGGAGTGCCTGATTCCAGCAGCTCGAGGCTGTGGTGGCCATGAGCGTGCCACTGCACTCCAGTCTGGGCAGCAGAGTGAGACGCTGACTCAAAAAAAAAAAAAAAAAAAAATACCACCAGGCTTGTACTGTAGAAACTGAGCATCTGATTGTGATCCATTTGTTGGATGTGTCAACTTTGCTAGTCTACAGTCCCTTCTCTCCAGCTAGTCAATTCAACATTAATTTAGGTATTGCTAGGAAGGAAGCTGGCAAATGCACATAATGTCCATAATTATTTAAGTTTAAGTAGGAAAAATTGTGGTGGATAACCTTGATGGGTTTGATTCAATCAGCTGAAAGACCTTAAAACTAGGGTGAGGCTTCCCTAAGAGAAAGAAGAAATTCTAACTTGGGACAGTGGTGTTAGCCTGTGCCTGTGAGTTCTAGTCTGACTTACTTTGCCTGCCCATCAGTTTTAAACTTGCTTAGAAAGCCCTTATAGTTATGTAAGCCAAATTCTTATAATAAATCTCATGATATATGTCTCTCCTACTGGTTCTGCTTCTTTGGCTTTACTCTGATTGACAGGTGATCTAATAAGTAATATGGAAATATTTGCAAAGGCTCTAGATGAGATCAAACAATGTTTGAACAGAACAAACTCGGAGGACTTGCATTATCTAATTTCAAAACCTAATATAAAGTTACAATAATCACGAAAGTTTCATATTGGTGTAAGGATAGGTCTGTGGATCAATGAGACAGAATTGAGAGCCCAAATGCGAACCCATCAATTGACTAACCATAAGGTGGACTGATCATTAGAATATATGTTCATACGAAGATTTATAAGTGATTACTCATAGCATCATTATTAGTAATATCCCAGAATGGAAATAACCTAAATGCCATTGATTGGCAAACGGGTAAACAAGACTATGGCATAGCTATAGAATGGAATACCATTCAGCCATGAAAAGGAACGCTGTACGGATACGTGTTGAACATGAATGAGCCTCAAAACACTGTGATAAGTGAAACAAGTCAGACACAAGGACAACAAATTGCACGATTCCACTTACATGAAGTGTCCACAAAAGGTAAATTCATAGAGACAGAAGGTGGCTCAGTGGCTCTTGGGATGGGGAAGGAGCAAGGATTCACTGCAAATGGACTTGAAGGAATTTTGAAGGAGTCATGGAAATGTTTTAATTTGAGTTGTCATGATGGTGGTACAGCTCACCAAATAAACTTACTAATAAAATGTGCATTTATGATGGATTTTTTTTACCACATGTAAATTATACTTTAATAGAGATTTTTTTTTAAATGAGCAGAAAAATTATGGGGTCTGCTTCAATTGAAATCAATTATAATCCCTCGATTGGGAGCCTGAGGTGAGTGGATAGCCTGAGTCCGCGGGTTCGAGACCCGCCTGGGCAACTTGGTGAGACCTCATCTCTACAATAAATCAAAAAATTAGCCAGATGTGGCAGCGCGCGCCTGTAGTTCCAGCTACTTGGAAGGCTGAGGCGGAAGGATCGCCGGAGCCCAGCAGGTCGAGGCTGCGGTGGCCGGGAGCGGCCACTGCACTCCAGTCTGGGCAACAGAGTGAGACTCCCACTCAAAAAGAAAAAAAAAAAAGAAAAAAAGAAAATGAAATGAAATCAAGAAAAAAAAAAAACCCAGAAAATTTCCCACAGAGCAGAACTGAAGTGACAGCCAAGACAAAAATAAAGTCACTTTTGCACGTAAGTCCAGCACGTTTCACACAAAAGTTATAGAGTTAATAGACTTCAGCTAAAGAGTGCGGCCCTCTCTAAGAACACCATCCTTTTTCATGACATAAATGCATTTTCCCTTGATGCCATGAGAATATATGAAGAGACATTAAAACTTTGATTCAGCAATAGTTACTTTACCTTGCAATGCAATTGTACAATTTTTGGCTTAATGAGCCACTAACCACCTTCTACAGGCTTCCAAGTGTAATGGAAAAAGCGATGGAAAGAACTAGAAGTCAGAGACAACTGTAGAAACCCATGGCCTCAGAGCCTTCCTTTGGCTCCTGCATCAGCCACTGACTTCACCTGGGAGAAAACTAGTCCAGGGTCCAACTCCAATCCCTGACTCTCGCCAGTCAGCTCAACCCCAGTGGGCTTTGCCAACCGACGTGGAAGGCTCAGAGCACTCGCCTTCCAGGGAGAAGAAGGAACAATGAAATTCAAAATTCATGTGAGCTCTAAATTGAAAAGAAACATAACAAGGGTGGGAAACTCTAAGGCACATCACACTGTTTGCCGATGACAAATGACATAGTCAATTAGTAAACGGGACAGGCTTTGCTAAGCAGCCAGAGTATTAAATGGGAAATTCAATTCTGCTTGGTTTTGTTTTTAAGCAGCACCAGTTTGAAAAGGCGAAATCTGGGTTAAATGCTTGTATAGCAAACTATAGGTTTTGTAAGAACGGGTCCTCACCTTCTTTCCCCCAATGAAGGGGAGCTGATTTCTACTCACACTTAATAGTTGCGGCTCTTTGCAAACTGTGGTTTCAGAGTCGCTGTACTTACCACCTGCCTGCTAAGTATCCAAAGGTGTTTGACCAACACCCTATTTTTATTATTGTCTTTTGACCCAAGGTTTCTGAGGCAGGTCACCTTTTAAAGGCTGTGTCGGACTCTTTTCTACTTTGCAAATCTCTCAGTCACACCAAGGCCTTGTTCTCAGTCCAGGTGATAGTGCTAAGTTGTCCCTTAAAGAGAACCAGCCATAGATGCTCGGAGCTTTTTGGATTCAAGGTCCTGCTTGCTGTGATCTCTGTGAAAATGGGACTAGGCAGCCTGCATTTCACAGACTTTAAGCAAGCATGGAGATATTAGATACAGAATTCTAGAAGCAGAACCATTTTCTCATTCCAAATTGTACGGAGGAAATTTGGCCCTGTCTGATACTGAGATTATTGCCTTCAATGGAGTGTAAAAGAGTGCCTCAGATTCAGATTTTTAAACTCCTCTTTTGAAACGGTGCGGATGAAACTTGCTTATCCGTATACTTACTGAATTTCATTACAGGACCGTTGTGTTTGTCAACGGGTGGCCAAAAGCTACAGCTGATTTCTCCAGTTATCAGAGTCGTCCAGCCCGGTGCTCTGTCGTTCCCTCTGCCTGGCACACATTATTATTGTCCAGCCAGAGATGGGCTCTGCAGGCCCTCGGCACCCTGCTACTCAGGTTAAGCTAGAACCAGCAGTGTTAAACTTGCCTCAGCTAGGCAGTCCTATCCTTCTCTTATCCAACCTGCTATCATTCTGACAATGTTTTCTTAAAGCGTCCTTTCTAGAAAGGCAGGCGTCCATCTCAAATATTTTAGGCAGCTCCGAGGAGAGATGTAATGAGCAGAGGTAGTGTTACTAGGGACGACGATTCCAGTCATTTGGACAGAAACTCTGTGATGGGTCAATTCCGCTGTCTGCCTTATAGCCTAACTGCAAAAAATCAATTGCTTCTCAAGGTCAGTTGCTGGGGCAGATACCCTGAGAGAAGGTAGCCTCATTTTTCAACTCATATGAGAGACAATTAGATGACTGTGTTTAAATTTAATCAGCTAAGAGTGCTTAATCACAAAGTCTCATACCAAAAAAAAAGATAAAGTTTTAAAATTTAACTTCTAAAATACTAAGTACAGTTCTTGTCTCCATTCTTCAATTCTAAAAGGTGGTGTGCTATTTTAAAAAGAGCCTGAGATTTTAATTTTGACAACCTTATTTACTTAATAGTTAGGACAAAGGTGTTTTTGTTTTTGTTTGAGTTTTAGATCCAGGTTTTTTGGATTGAGCCTTTGTTACTGGCTATAGATGGAGTATTCTAACTTCCTGAGCATGTGAGTCACTCAACGTCCAATTTTCCATCCAAAAGTTGTAATGGTAGCCAATTTTTGGAAATGATATACAGACAATTAAAAATAAAGTATGACATCATAATGCACTGTATATTTTGAAATTACAAAAATAGTAGATTTTATTTATTTATTTATTTGAGTTGAGTTGGAGTCTCACTCTTGTCACCCAGGCTGGAGTGCAGTGGCACGCTCCCAGCCACCCCAGCCTCGACCTGCTAGGCGCAGGCAATCCTTCTGCCTCAGCCTTCCAAGTAGCTGGAACTACAGATGCTTGCCACCACGCCCAGCTAGTTTTTGTGATTTACTGCAGAGACGAGGTCTCACCAAGTTGCCTAGGCTGGTCTCAAGTCCCCAGGCTCGGGCAGTGCTCTTGCCTCAACCTCCCAAAGTGCTGAGATTACAAGCTGAGTCACCGCGCCTGGCCCAAAAGAGTAGATTTTAAATGTTTTCATCACAAAAAATGAATACGTAAGGTGATGAATTTGTTAATTAGCTTCATTTCATCATTCTACAAAGTAAATATGTATAAAATGTATATATTATATAATTATCATTTTTCAATTAAAAGTAAAATTTTAAAAAGAAGGTATATTTCCTAGAAAAAACAAATGTTATTTATTTGTTAATCCAAGAATAGTAATGAAATTATTTAAGGCTCCATGTTCCTTATTTATCATCTACTTAACCTGTCAGAGGCTGAGCATATCATATTAAGGCTTCTACTATAATTGCCTCTGACAATCTCCTGCCAAAAAGGTTTTATTTGGTATATTTCTTTGCTCATTTAATATATATTCTTAGTTGCTGTATATTCTGTAAAGGGGTGTTTCTTTACCATACTCAATGTCTTTGGCTTGAAATCTATTTTGTCTGACATGGCAATTTCTGTTTTTGCTTTGTCTTTGACTAATTTAAGTCATTTTTTTTTCTGTTGGGCTCTTACTCTGTCACCCAGGCTGGAGTACAGTGGCACAGACGACAGTTCACTGCAGCCTCGACCTCC
>CAUYQG010146994.1:0-15642 GCA_963574415.1 Tarsius wallacei | reverse complement strand
TCTGTTGCCCAGGCTGGAGTGCAGTGGCACGCTCATGACTACTGTAGCCTCAGCCTGCTGGGCTCAGGTGATCCTTCTACCTTAGCCTCCTGAGTAGTTGGGGCTACAGGTGTACACCATACCACATCCAGCTAATTTTTTATAGAGACAAGGTCCCCCCAAGTTGTCCAGGCTGGTTTCAAACCCCTGGGCTCAGGCAGTTCTCTCGAATCTGTCTCCCAAAGTGCTGGGATTACAAGTGTGAACCACCACACCCGGCCCCCAATTTACTTCTAAACTTTAATAATTTTTGATGGAAATATTTTAATGAACTTTCGCACAATTTAACTTTTTTGCCCCCATACTAGGGAATATCTTTTATTTATTTATTTATTTGTTTTTTGAGTTGGTCTCATTCTGTTGCCCAGGCTAGAGCTCAACTCACTGAAACCTTGACATTCTAGGCTCAGCTGATCCTTCCACCTCAGTCTCCTGAGTAGCTAGTACTACAAGTGTGTACCTGCTAATTTTTTGTAGAAACACAAGGTTTTGCCATGTTGCCTAGGCTGGTATCGAACTCCTGGGCTTCAGCAATCTTCCTTCCTCAGCCTCCCAAAGTGCTAAGATTGGAGCATAAGCCACTGCTCTCAGCTAATGTCTTCATTATTGAATTTAATTCTAATTTTCTGTGCTTTTCAGTTTTTCTTTGAATTTCCTGAATGACAAGTATTTGTCATGGTTATAGTCTGATATTTTGAAATTAATGCAGCTCTCGTGTGAAGATTTTTATCTCTGCTTTTTCAGGGCCCTGGGCTTATGTACAGGAAAGCCACAGTTACAAAAAGTGTGGTGTTGACATGAATTGTTGACTAAAAAGTGAAATTTTCAAGTTGAGATAACAATGCATCTTTGTCTTTATCTAATTTTTGCTGTTGTAGTTTTTATAGTATATAGGTATGACTAGTTTCTTGTTAATTGCAATGTTTTCTTTAATCAGATGTTCTGCCTTATTCAATACGGGTCCTGTTGGAAGCTGCTGTACGAAATTGTGATGGCTTTTTAATGAAAAAGGAAGATGTTATGAACATTTTAGACTGGAAAACCAAACAAAGCAATGTTGAAGTGCCCTTTTTTCCTGCCCGTGTTCTTCTTCAAGATTTTACGTGAGTGATGGGTTTATTTTTCATGAATGAATTTTCAGTGTTTCCTTTTTGAAATTCATACTCCCTGATGGATGGCTCTGTTGTTTTTTAATTTTGATGGTTAATCAATTTTAAAAATTGCCTTTTCTAAATTGAAGCAGTTCATTAAAAATTAGACAACTGCCTCTTATACCATTTAATTTAAAACTGCTTTTGCTTAACTGCTCTGATTATTATCCCTACATAACCAATAATTATAGTTTCTCAAACTTAACATATTCGAAACTTGATTTCTTGATTGTCCACCTGACCTATTTATTTCCTAGTCTTTTTATTTTTTATATATATTTTTAAAGTCAGAGTCTCACTCCATCACCCTGGCCAGAGTGTGGTGGCACGCTCACAGCCACCCCATCATCAACCTTCTGGGTTCAGACCATCCTTCCGCCTCAGCCTTCCAAGTAGCCAGCACTGTAGGTGCGTGCTACCATGCCTGGCTAATTTTTTCATTTTTTTTAAATTGTGAAGACAAGGTCTTGCCAAGTTGCCCAGGCTGGTCTTGAACCCCTGGGCTCAGGCGATGTTCTTGCCTTGGCTTCCCAAAGTGCTGGGATTACAGGCTTGAGCCACCGCACCCGGCCCCAAAGTCATTTTTATCATAGTAAATGGCACGCACCATGGACCCCCATTTGTTTAGGCCCCAATTTGGAGTTAACCTTGGTTTTCTTTCTTTAATGCCCTCTAATCAGTCTGTCAGCAGATTCTGTCAGTGCTATCTTTGAAACGAAACCTGTGTCCAGCTGCCATCTCTAGCACTGTCATCCTGGACTATAACCACAATCAATACTGCTTGCTTCCACTCTTGCAGTCAGTAGTCTATTCTTTACATAGGGTATGGAGTGACTTGGTTAAAAATGTTGATCAGATCATATCATTTCTCCATGTGCCAGTTGGCTTTCATCACACTGAAAATAAAATCCAAAGTCTTTACCATAGTCTGAAAGTCCAGGGATTGTTTATTGGAAGCATTAATATTGAGCTGAGCTTTGAAGGGGCCATCGGAGTAGGTTAGAACATTCCCTTCACCCGCCCTCCTAAATCTAGTTTATGTACTGCTGCTCAGTGTACACTGTGTATGCTACTGTTATAGCACTCACGGTACTATAATGTAATCATTGCTTTATCCTTTCTAAAAATTCATTGAGAGCCAGAATTATGTCTTATTTGGCCTTGTACCATTGGTATCTAGCTCATTGAAGGATTTGGTAGATGCTTGTTACATGGTTGGCTGGATATATGGGGTGGATGAATGTAAAATGGCAAAAGCTACTATGGCTGCTTTAGGGTAACAAGATGGCACCAGGGAACGGGCCTGAGCTAAGGAAAGGGAAGGGGGTATGAAAACAATAAAAGGCAGGAGAAAAACTTCCTCAGGCAGTTCTGTGAAGTTTACTTAATGTCTCCAAAAATCGCCTCTTGTGTTATTTTTGGCATATCTGCCTCGAGCACTCAAGTTCTCAAGTAATACTTAATGTTAATTCTCATTAAACCAGGATAAATCTAACTTTGGATAATAAGTACGTTATTAAAAATGAATGAAAGGCTGGACGTGGTGGCTTATGCCTGTAATCCCTGCACTTTGGGAGGCTGAGGCAAGAGGATTGCTTAAGCCCAGGAGTTCGAGACCAGCCTAGGCAACATAGCAAGACCTCATATCTACAAAAAATTTTTTTTAGTTAGCTGGGCATGGTGGCACATGCCTATATTTTCAGCTACTTGGGAGGCTGAGGTAGAAGGATCAACTGAGCACAGGAGGTTGAGGCTACAGTGAGCCGTGATCATGGCCACTGCACTCCAACCTGGGAACAGAATGAGACCCTGACTCCAAAAAAAATAACAATAATGTAAACTAAAAAGGGATACTTTTAAAACATAAAAGTGAATAAGTACATGTTAATCATTTAGTAAGTATGTCTAGAAAACAATTAGAATCATAATTTGATCATTCTTTATTTTCTAGTGGAATACCGGCAATGGTGGATTTTGCTGCTATGAGGGAGGCAGTGAAAACTCTTGGAAGTGACCCTAAGAAAGTCCATCCTGCCTGTCCAACAGACCTTACAGTTGACCATTCTTTACAAATTGACTTCAGTAAATGGTACTTCAATACAGATATTATAGATAGTCATGCTAGTTAACTGGTAACCAACCTGCTGTGTAAGTGTGTATTGTAGAGGGAGAGGAGTGCAGGTAATTGATGCCAGAGTCAAATATGCTGTATTTAGTATTGACCAGTACATGAAAGGAGAAATTGGTGACATGTTGATGGAATGTTGACTTTTTCTGTATTCAGTCTGAGTTATTTTCATGTTTGTATATTTCTGCTGCTATTTTTCATAGAAATGTATGAGCCTAGAACCTGCTTTTTGAAGTGAACATTTCAATTCAGTCTTTGTTTCCTTTTTTGCTTTTAGCCTACTTGCATTTCAGAGAGAATCTAAAGATGTGAGCCGTGATTGTCTTTCATTAACTAGTGATTGAAAACACTGAGTTCACTAAAGCTATAGTTTCCTTCCACTGAAGTAAGTTGGTTATTCGAGACCCGCCTGGGCAAATTGGCGAGACCTCATCTCTACAGTAAATCAAAAAATTAGCCGGGCGTGGTAGCACGTGCTTGTAGCTCCAGCTACTTGGAAGGCTGAGGCGGAAGGATCACCGGAGCCCAGCAGGTCGAGGCTGCGGTGGCCGGGAGCAGCCACTGCACTCCAGTCTGGGCGACAGAGGGAGACTCCAACTCAAAAAAAAAAAAAAAAAGAAATAAGTTGGTTAGGCAGTAAGTCCCCTACATATGAATGAGTTTTGTTCTGATAATGTGTTCATAAGTCCTACAAAGTTAGCCTTACTACACAATCAGCTATGTAGTACTGTACTGTACTGTAATAGGTTTATAATACATCCTAGGTTTGTAATAAAGATACTGTACTACTGTATACAGTACTGTACAGTAAAGTACATAAAAGCACAACCGCTTGTAGAGGATGCACACACGTGACAGTGTACACCAGACATCAGCTAAAGTAATTGGACATGCAAATACGTGTTTGCATATATGAAAGTCTGCAACTTGAAGGTTTGTATATAGGGAACTTACTATAGTTATAAGGCCCCTTTACAAAGATTAAACTAGACAAGACATGCTTCTGTTGTCATGTAACAGCTTTCTTTTATATTCCTTAGAGTAATGAAATAAGACTATAATTTATTATAACCTATGAGAGATTTTGACCTCTAGATTAAACTATAGCTCTGAATCTCTTTTAAGTTAAGTGGGGGAAAATATATTTCAGTACTTGCTAAGTTATTTAAGTTGGTGTAGAATATATGAAAATGATTATACTGGACACTTAGAATTATGTTTTCACCTCTGTAAATGTAAATTACCTGTTTCTGTTTTTATGATCTGGATTTGCCTTTGAAACCTGGGTTAAATGATGTATTAACCTTTGAATGTCATTCAGTTACTTCCAGATAGCATTGCTAGTATGCATTTTTTGAAGAACTGAAATTCTGTCGCTTTTAAATGACTTTATTTTGTTTCCTTTTTGTAATGATAGTGCAATACAGAATGCGCCAAATCCCGGAGGTGGTGACCTGCAGAAAGCAGGAAAGCTCTCTCCGCTTAAAGTGCAGCCTAAGAAGCTTCCCTGCAGAGGCCAGACTACATGCCGAGGACCGTGTGATTCTGGAGAACTAGGCCGAAACTCAGGAACATTTTCTTCACAGATTGAGAATACACCCATCCTATGTCCTTTTCATTTGCAACCAGTGCCTGAGTATGAGGTTTTTTTGTTTATTTTTTATGTTTATTAGTGCCAGCTTTTTTTTTTGGCAGTTGAGAAAATCATATTTATTTTCCTTCCACCCAATTTCTGTTACATTACCTTCACACTTACCTACTGAATTGTGTTTTTATATGCATCTCCTGTTATATTGCAAGAAGCACATGTAATTAAAATGGTAATCTCTAAATACCATTCTGTGTTTCTGTTCCTAAGGAAGCAAAGTTTGTTAAAACTTATCTGTAAATATATTTCATTTTTATGATTAATGTAGACAAAGATGGGATCTTATTTTTTTTATTTATTATTTTCATTTTTTAGAGATAGAGTCTCCCTCTGTCACCCAAACTGGAGTGCAGTGGCGTAATCGTAGTTCACTGCAACCTCCAACTCCTGGCATCAAGCGATCTTCCTTTTTCAGCCTTCCAAAGTGTTGGGATTACAGGTGTGAGCCACTGTGCCCAGCTATGATCTCGTTTTAAACTGAGTTTTTTATTTCAGTGTCTTTGTAATATTCATATGTTCATTAGTCATTCATAACTCTTTTGTGAATTCACTATATTTTTGTATGTTTTTAACATTTTTGTTTTCTACTGGGAGCTTATTTTTTCTTATTGCATTAAGAGTTCTATGTTAATAATGTAATTTTTTATCATATATAAGTGATTTTCTATATGGTACCATGGAAAGTCATAAACATGCCTAGAAAAAAAAGAATTTTGCTCTTAGGATTTGGCTAGATTTTGTAATAGGTAATTTTTCAAAATAGAAAAAGAGCTCTGTGACTTGAATTTTTATATGCTATAAAATATCCAAAGTCTTACTTTTAAGAGAACTATATTGTTTACCCCATTGTTAATAGACTGTCAAAATTTTTTTATCTTAGCAAAAAATTACTTATACTTTAAGTCTGAAAAAATTCAATACATTTAAGATTTAGAGCTGGGCTCAGTGGCTCAGCCTGTAATCCCGTGCTTTGGGAGGCTGAGGTGAGTAGGTTGCCTGAGCCCGCGGGTTCGAGACCTGCCTGGGCAACTTGGCGAGACGTCATCTCTACAATAAATCAAAAATGAGCCGGGCGTGGTAGCGCGTGCCTGTAGTTCCAGCTACTTGGAAAGCTGAGGTGGAAGGATCGCCGGAGCCCAGCAGGTTGAGGCTGCAGTGGCCGGGAGCGGCCACTGCACTCCAGTCTGGGCAACAGAGTGAGACTCCAACTCAAAAAAAAAAAAAAAAAAAAAGATTTAGAAGCGCTAGCAATAATGTCCACTAATATTTATCCTAAGTGCCAAATACTATATTAATTCCTTTGCCCCTGGGCTAGATCTTGCAAGTTCTGTCTAGTTGCAAAATTTTGAACTCAGATTTTTTTAAATCTTCAGGTTTAATGACCTTGCATGCGCATCCTTTCTAAGATATCTGTATAATATGTGAGGACTTTGCCATCGAATTGTGACATTTGCATAATCACTCCTTGTTCTTGCTACCTAGTTGTCCTGGTTGTTGAGAACATGTTGACTTTTGAGATTAGCACTCTCATACAGAAATTAATTTCTTGAAAAGAAGGGTTTATTGATTCAAAGTCATTGATTTTTTTTTTTTTTTTTAGTTGTCCTTTTATAACTGGCAGAGTATGAACTACTTAGTGGTATATTTTTATTCTAAAAATCCAACCTGGTGTAACATGTCCCCTCAATTTTGACTCTAAATTACAAAGTATTAAGGTGGGTTATATGTAATCCTTTGCTGTATGAAAATAATATCTTTTTTGTGTTCTTTAATGTGTCAAGCGTTAATTATAGACTTAAGAAATTGAGGGGTAGAAAGTTGAGAGCATAACGTTTGGTGCTTGAAATTACTGCCTAATTTGAGGTCAGGTTATGAGCTAATAAATGTTGCTAGGGCACTCTAGCCATAAGTGCTGTGAAAGGTAACCTAATTGGAGTGGCTATAGAAAGCTGTGTTCCCTGAGGTCCTGAGAATTCACACTAAGATGTGCTTGGCTTCAAAAGATCACTCATCCATGAATTATTAAAGTAATCTTTGTTTAAAAAAAGTTTACAATTAAAACAACTATAATTATCTGGACTCTGGAGGACATGTATAATTTAAGTTATATTGATATTCTAGTCAGCACCTAATCACCAGCTGTCAGGTTAATTAAACAACTTACAGCTGTTTGAAATATTTTAAAAAATATATCCATCAGATAACAGGAGTTTCCTAAAAATGGTACTACATTATTGCTTAGAGGAGAATTGTTTTTATCACTTAGTTTAACTAATTCATGCAAAATATATTTTTAATCTATGTAAACAGCTACTTATACTTAAAACAGAGTCTTCCATTTAAGATGAGATGGGTAAAAGATTTTTGCCAAAAACTCTTTTTAAACTGTACAACATAATCTGTCGTGGGATTACAGTTTAAAAAAAAAAAAGCAAAACTATAAAATGATGTTTGTTAGTGCTAACGTGCTACATAGCGATTATCTGCACCCATCTTCCGCTTTAACTGAGAGCCAGGTGGGTAGAAATTTACTTGCTTATTGTTGAATAATCTACTGCCCTCCCTTTTCTTACAGTGGAAAACCCAGCAAAGCTTACCTTTTTATTTTTATTTTGACCTAAGTACAGTTTTGGATGCTGGTGTAGTAGACATAGTTTTCTTAACACTTAAAGATAACTCCTTTCTGTAGCTCTTGTAGCGTGTTATTCACAGCAGAACTTCTTTGTTGAAAAAGAAATTAATTTTGAGAAGTCTAGTAAAATTGTTCTTCCACAAATTTTAAGAATACGTTTGTGTATATATATGTGTAAGAGTGATAGCTTAGGCCAGGTGTGGTTGCCCAAATGTCTGTAATCCCAGTACTTTGGAAGATTGAGGCAGGAGGATCACTTGAACCGAGGAGCTTGAGACTAGTCTGGGCAATATAGCAAGACCCTGTCTCCAACTAAAAAAAAAAATTTTTTTAATCAGCCAGGTGTGGTAGCAGTGCCTGCAGTCACAGCTACTGAGGAGGCAGAAGTAAGATTGCTTGAGCCCCGGAGTTTGAGGCTACAGTGAGCTTCATTATGCCTCTGCCCTTCAGCCTGACAGAGCTGTCTCTAAAAAAAAGTTTAGAAAAGAATGACTTAGAAAGAAACAAGACAAATCTTTTTTGTAATATGTACATTTAATGCAAGCTCTTCTTCCTTTTAGACCTGAAACAGTGTTAAAAAATCAAGAAGTAGAATTTGGCAGAAATCGAGAGAGGCTTCAATTTTTCAAGGTATGAGTAATTTAGGGAAATTTTTGTATTGGAATTTATAAAATATAGGTACAATTTTTATATCTTTAATGGTTTCTAAAGGCTTCATAGTAGTAAAACCATTTGTTTCTTGAAATAAAATCTTATTGGAAACCCCAGTGTTTAAAGAAAGATGAGCCAGGCTTGGTGGCTCAGCCTGTAATCCCGCGCCTTGGGAGGCTGAGGTGAGTGGATTGCCTGAGCCTGTGGGTTCAAGACCCGCCTGGGCAACTTGGCGAGACCTCATCTCTACAATAAATCAAAAAATCAGTCGGGCATGGTAGCACATGCCTGTAATTCCGGCTACTCGGAAGGCTGAGGCGGAAGGATCGCCGGAGCCCAGCAGGTCGAGGCTGTGCAGTGGTGACAGAGTGAGACTCCAACTCAAAAAAAAAAAAGAAGATGATAACAGTAGTTCTGGTTTAAGAGCACTTGGAAGGAGGGCCTGGTACGTGGGGTCTTCCCTTTTCCCACCCCCAAGAGTCTTTGGAACACAATTGAATACTGCCATTTATTTGGACTATTTGAACATTTTTATTTGACCTAAATTAATTTTGTTTTAATAATCTGAAAAATGAATATATTGAGGTTCAGTATCTATTTGTTTTTTAAGTATGTGCTGTCAATTTTGAATTTACTGTATTGAATATTGGTTAAAATACTTTCAGTGTCAGTGTCTATATCTTGCTTGTGAGCGCAAATCATATGTTAACATCTGTATTTCTCAAATTTAAACAAAATATAATATAGTGGAGCTCAAGAGTTTTTAAGAATGTGGCTGTAATCCCTCCTGGAACTGGAATGGCTCATCAAGTAAACTTGGAATATTTGTCAAGAGTGGTTTTTGAAGCAAAGGACCTCCTCTTCCCAGATAGCGTTGTCGGCACAGATTCACATATAACCATGGTGAATGGCTTAGGAATTCTGGGGTGGGGTAAGTAAATGACTAAGTATATTTAATTTACTTTAGAGTGGGAGTGTCAAGAACATTATGGCAACATAATCAGTGGGTCTTTATAGCCTCTTTGAAGCTCTGGTTTTCTTCATCTATAATAGCAACACAACAGCAAAATCTTAACACAAGAATTTGTGAACAGTGTGGTAAAAGAAGATTTACAAAAGAAATTTGTACAGTGCCCAGCATAACACTGCCATTTGTAATTGAGTGGTGATGATGTTTACAAAGATTACTTTGTTTAAAGTCCTTGTGTGTCTTCTGGCCTTCTTTATAAATCCAAATGTCTCAGCATTTTGTACAAGGCCCTTAACAGTGTGATGCCCCTTTGGCCATTCACCCACACCCATCTAGGAAGCTAGTTATTTATTTACCTGTGTGGGTTGTCCTCTTTTATGCCCCATGGTTTTGCACAGGCTATTTCCTCTGGCAGATTGGATTCTGCTGGCCATCTCTTTTATTGTTGAAATGTGGCTAACATTAACTCTTCCAGGGCTAACTTCAGTTGTCCTCTGAAAGTCTTAACTCCCATCACTGAGTTCAGTGTACCCTACTCTGTGCTTACTTTTTTATGAGATATAATAGCTCTTAGTTTATGGAGTATTGTTGATTTGCTTTAGTTTTTTTTTCATTAGACTGAACTTCTGGAGGGTGGCAGGGACTGGGTTCTATTCACATCTGTGTCTTGAACATAGTACAGTGCCTAGTATAATAAATACTCACTTAAATGCTTACTGAACTTAAGCATTTTCAACCATGTGAGTGGAAATGACTTCCTAGAATCTTGTTTTGGAAAGGCTTGGTTCAGTGTCCACATTCATAGTGATATAGCAACTCTTAGTTAAGTACTATAACAAGACAAGCTTATGAAACACGTAGAGATTTAGATGTTACAGAGATAACTTAAAATTATTTTTGAATATATTGTGCTTATATCCCTGTCTTTATTACTTTAGGGGTCGGAGGCATTGAAACAGAAGCAGTTATGCTTGGTCTGCCAGTTTCTCTTACTTTGCCAGAGGTGGTTGGATGTGAGTTAACTGGGTCATCAAACCCTTTTGTTACATCAATAGATGTTGTTCTCGGCATTACAAAGGTAAGTTAAAGTTGTGGTAACTGTATGACTTAGTGGACGTTATTTTTATGTAAGTGGAGAAGCTGAAGAGCAAGAATTTGCGTTCATTACTGCATCCTCGGGTCTCTGACATTATTAGCTATGCCATCACAGTTAACATCATAGTAATAACAGCACACATAGCATTTACTTTGTACTGGTAAGTACAAAAAAATTTGTTGTGTAATTGTTCACTTGACATACAAAGGGAGACCAAAAAAAACCCAGAATTATATTTTTGCAGGGTGGGTCCCTCATAGTGCTTTCGAAATTTGTTCCTCAAGATTAAATGGTCAACTAAAGTTTTTATCTGGAAGTTTTGAGAAGTTTGCATCAGAATTTGCAAAAGAAACGTGCTGAGTTGTGGCAAAAAGGTGACTTCCACCATGACAGTGTACCTACCCACACTGCACTGAGTGTTCAGCAGTTTTTCAGGAGTTTTATTCACTCCATCTCACCCCAAGCAACATTTTTTTGTTTCTGGGATGGAAAAAACCCTCAAAGGGAAATGTTTTGCCCATGTGGGAGACGTAAAAAAAAATGTCAGAAGCACTAAAAGGCATCAGAATTGACAAGAGACTGTTTTGGCTGTGGAAAAGGGATCTTTATAGGTGTGTTGCATCAAATAGATTACCTTGAAGGTAACTGAAAGTTTAAACATGTAAGAATAAATTTTTAAATAAGTAAATTCTAGGGTTTTTTGGATCCTTTTCAAATGTTAACTCATTTATTCTTCATAGCAAGCTCATGAGATAGGTACTATTACTATTATTCTAATTTTGAGAAAACTGAAGACACAGTAAGGTTTAATGACTTACTAAGGGTTAAAGGACTGAATGGTAAGGAGTAAAACAAGGATTCTAGCCCAGTCAAGTTCTTGAGTCCATGCTCTTAACTGTTATGCCTTATGAAGTAAATATTTGTTGACTACATGAATTTTTTAAAAATCTGTTTAGCAAAGGCTGATTGGATCTCCTTTAATTGAATTGTTTGCCTATGAGTGAAACCATTATTCTACCAAATAATGCTTTGAAAAATAATGGGCTGTAGAAATGTGATAGTGTCAAATTTTTCTGTTACTGTTTTCACATTTCTTTGAAATATTATGTAGAAACTTCCTCTTGTGTTTTAAAAATATTGGCTGCATTCCTTCAGTATATAGACTGGCCTTCTTGAGCATGTTAATATGTAAGCTCAAGGATTATAAGTGAACTCTTATAACTCTTCATCCTAAATTTCTGGTTTTCGCTGACTTTATTTTAATGATTGAGATGAGTTTTGTTAATAGAATGTACCTTGAAAGTGTTACACATAGAATTCCAATTTGGATCCCAACAATTCAGCATTTTTGGTTACATTATCGGTCTGACAGCTTTCAGGATATTCCACAGGGTAAGGATATGATAGTGCCTTCCTCTCAGCATTTGGTATTGATCCTTCTTCCCTAATTAGAAAAAAATGTGGCATCTAAGGGAAATGATTGATTCTCTGTATGGTACCAAAATATCAAGAAGTTAAATTAGGAATTGCAGGATTATTCCTAAAAGAAAAGGACATATCCCATTATGTTTTTAGAGAAGTCAATTATATCCTTCAGGCAGCTTGAAAATTAATGCTGCTTTTCAGAATCCTCTGGTTATGTTTTTTTCTTGTGTTTTTGACATTTTAACTCATTATTTTTAAAAAGTAGTCTATTTTGTATGTTTACACTTGTTGAATATATTATTACTACTTTTTTTATTCTGTTCTATTAATGATTTTTATAGGGGTAACTGTGTTTTACAAAATATTAATATTGTAATACCTCATTAATTTGATGAAAGCAGCATTTAACTTGCTATATCTAATTCTGTATAGCTCTCATCCTCCAAAATATAGCCATCCATATAAGGAAACAACTTTCTTCCATCTTTCTTTGATGGAGACAAAAAACTTTTTAAGTTTCAGTTTCTATATCTATAAAGAAGAGTTTGGATTAAGTGATTCCCTAGCACCTCTAAAATGGTAGGACTTAATATTATTCACAGTTTGGTAATTTCACTCTTAATCACCTTCTTAGGTACTCTTTCTATACCAATCTGAGGCCATTTTATAATTTAGAAAATAGGGCCAGGTACAGGAGGACACTTGAGCCCAGGAGTTCAAGACCAACCTGAGCAAGATAGCGAGACTTTGTCTCTTTAAAAAAAAAAAAAAAGTAAAAACAAAGGAAAAATGAGTAGCTGATTGGGTGGGTTACTTGATAGTTAACTGAGAAAAATGATTTTGGGCCAGGCGTGGTGGCTCACGCCTGTAATCCTAGCACTTTGGGAGGCTGAGGTGAGAGAATTGTCCAAGCCCACAGGTTTGAGACCAACTTGGCAAGACCTCATCTCTACAATAAACCAAAAAATTAGCCGGGTGTGGTGGCGCATGCCTGTAGCTCCAGCTACTTGAAAGGCTGAGGCAGAAGAATCTCCTGAGCCCAGCAGTTTGAGGCTGCAGTGGCCATCAGCGTGCCACTGCACTCCAGACTGGGTGACAGAGTGAGACTCCGACTCAAAAAAAAAGAAAAAGAAAAATGATTTTAGAAGGAATTAAATTTGAAACCATTTATTAAAAATTTTACCAAAATGAAATTTATCTGTAATTAGTGATGCTATAAATATGTGGACCAGTAGTTATAATTTGAAGAAATCTAAAGGCAGTATATAATTTTTTATTTAAATATAGTTTGATTAGTATATTAGTATTTCATTGACTCTAAGATGCCATCAATGGTTAGAAACCCCACTGTTTTATGTACTGCCAAGAAAGAAAATGGGCTGCCAGCTAAACAGACACACCATCGAGTCTAAGGTGTATCCTGATTTCACAGACATTAAAATGTGAGTTACAGTCATCTTGAGCTTTCAGGCTCTTTTCTACCCTAACAGTGACATTAGACTGCTCTTCTTTTGACTACTCACCTTAAAACACCTGCAAAACCATAATGAGTTGATATTTTATAAGAACAACGAGGGACCTCATTCCTTCAGTGTTACTAGCATGCTTTAAAATGAGATTTTATAGTTTCTAGGGAATCCATACTAACCTAATCATTGCTAATTTTGTGTGTTTCCATGTATCCCTTTATATAGCACCTCAGGCAAATAGGAGTGGCTGGAAAGTTTGTTGAGTTTTTTGGAAATGGAGTTTCCCAATTATCTGTAGTCGATCGGACTACAATAGCAAACATGTGTCCAGAATATGGTGCTATCCTCAGCTTTTTCCCTGTTGACAATGTGACATTAAAACACTTAGAACATACAGGTAAGAAGATAAAAGATCATTAGAATAAATGTGTTTCATTATTGAATAACTGCCTTCTTTCTACATGTTATGTCACAGTCATAAAATTATCTTATTTTGAAACAGTGGCTCTCAAGTAAACTGTATCAGATGTCTCTAAAGAGTATCGTATCCTCACACTCTAGTTCCCTGTGACCCATTGACAGCAATTTAAAGGAATTTTTCATACCCTCACTTCACTTCTTCCCCGTGATGGTGGCTACCTGCACCCCTACTTAAGGATCAGAACTGCATATTCATAGCTGTTCACTTCTGCCACCAGGAGTAGAGGAGCCACCAGCAGAAGGTGTTGGGAATCAGTGTTCTCTCTAAAGAATAAAGCATATAATTTTGCTAAAAGCAGCATGGGGCCACAGGTTCCAAATATTCTTGTAGCCTGATTAACGAGGAACCCTGACCATGCTTCTCTTGACTATTTACTTTAAAACAGAAAATACCTGCAAAGCAGGATGTGTTGATAGTTCATAAAACCACTATTCTTTAAAAGATAGGATCTCCTCTTATCTATTTCCTTTTGTGAAGTGGTCATTGCTGAGTTACTCATCTCTAATTGTAGATGTATTTGAGGAATGTATTCTAGTATTCTTCAGTTAGGGCAGATTATTATAAGTTAATGAAGCAAATGGCAAAATGGATGATTGTTCATATGAAACCCTGGAGGGAACGGTCCCATAAAATGGCAAAACATCTGGATTTGGGTTGGTAGAACATTTAAGAGATGACTCCTAATCTGAGTTAAGATATTAATAATCTGTTACTATAATATAAATTATTCTGAAATGTAGTGGCTTCCGGGAGCAGTAATTATTACCTCATAGTTTCAGTGGATCACTAATTCAGTCAGGGCACAGTGGGAACAGTTTGTCTCTGCTCCATGATGTCTGGGACTTTGGCTGCAAGATTTGAAAGCTAGGGCCTGGAATCCTGCGGGCTTGTTCTACTCACATGTCTGAGTTGGGGGCTGTCAGCTGGGGTCTCAGCTAGGACTATCAGGTAAAACATCACATTGGTTTCTCCGTGTAGTCTGAGCTTTCTCAGATGCTGGCTTCTTAAGGGTAAGGAGAGGGAGAAAGAGAAATGTAAATAAATTTGCAAATATTTGTTTTTTGCTCATCACTGTAATTCATTACTCTTAACCTTCAGTGATTTCAGAATTTCTTACTGGCTTTTGTTTTTCTCATTCATCTTGTTTTTAGGTTTTGACAAAGCCAAACTCAAGTCAATGGAAACATACCTTAAAGCTGTGAAATTGTTTCGAAGTGATCAGAATTCTTCAGAAGAACCTGAATACTCCCAGGTATATGCTGAATAACCCACGTAATAGATTTCCACTTGTGAATTTTGTAACTTTTTATGAAATCTAATATTTTAGTGTTTAAGATGTAATATTGACTCTTCTTTTTTTTTGAGTTGAAGTCTTACTCCGCTGCCCAGGCTGGAGTGCAGTGGCATGCTCACAGCCACCCCAGCGTCAACCTGCTGGGCTCAGGCGATCCTCCCACCTCAGCCTTCCAAGTAACCAGAAGTGCAGGTGCATGCTACCGTACCTGGCTAATTTTTTTTTTTTAATTGTAGAGACAAGGTCTCACCATGTTGCCCAGGCTGGTCTTGAGCCCATGGGCTCAGGCAATCCTCTTGCCTCAGCCTCCCAAAGTGCTGGGATTACAGGCTTCAGTCACCGTACCTGGTCTTGACTCTTATTTCTTTGCTCTAATTTTTTCCTACTTTATGATAAAAGTCCTATAATATCCTTCTTAAAATAATCCATTTTGATGATGTCTGCATGTGATTTACAGTTACATTTTGCAAAATTCCAATATTAAAGAGATGTACCATTATGTGGTCTTCAATGTTACTTTTTTTTTTTTTTTTTTTCAGTATTTTTTATTATCATATTGTGGGGTACAGTTAAGGATTAGATGTACAAATATGCTTCGTTCAGACACCCTTGGTGATAAAAGGTGTCTCCCCGTCCCCAGGCAGATATTGAGTATCAT
>CAUYQG010146989.1:0-16175 GCA_963574415.1 Tarsius wallacei | reverse complement strand
CCCAGAAAACATCCTAATATTCATTAAGTACTCATTTTCCGCTCCCCTCCCCTCATAGCCTTGTAGCCTATAATTTTCTTTATTTCTCTTTGAATCTGTCCAAGGGTTTAATATCCAGAATGTATAAAGAACTCTTACAATTCAACAACAAAAAGACAAACAACCTAACTTTTAAAGTGGGCAAAAGGAAAGACATTTCTCCAAGAAAGGCATATAAATGCCTAATAAGTATATTTTAAAAAGCTCAATGTCATTGGTTATTAAGAAAATGCAAATGCAAATGATGACAACTTAGTTCATACCCAGTATGATAACTTTAATTTTAAAGAAGAAAAGGATATAACAAGCATGTATGAAGACAGAAAAATAGAACTTTAGTACATAACTGGTGGTCACACAACATTATGAATATGCTAAATACCCCTGACTTGTGCACCTTGAAAAGGCTAATTGTATGTTCTGTGTATTTTACCTCAATAAAGAAATTTTTTAAAAAATGAAAATAAAAATGTCTCAGCCATGTGTGAGTATTAAATGAAGGATCAAGGAGTTTACACACATTGAATTTTTGTACATGACGTATTAATTCCTTTGGATATATTTATTTATCTTTTGTTTTTTGCTTGATGAGCCCTTAGGCAGAAAAGTTTGCTTATCACTTACAGATCACTTAGGCCCTACCTACAGGGGCAATAAATGTATGCACGTTTTTCCTTCCTATCTGCAAAACTTCTGTTCTTTCTTTAAGACCTAGCTTGAATCAGACTGGAACACAGTCTCTAACTAGCTTCTATGGGTTGTTGTGTTCCTAAACTCTTCAGAATTAAGTTGATTTTGTACAATGTTTAGAAGCCAAAAAAATTGATGTTAGCTGATACAACAGAAAAACTTGAAATCTCCATGTTTTGGTCCAACCAAGCTTATTAATCACTCTGTTTAAATCTGATTCAGTGCCTGAGACTTCTCGGCTACACCTTCCATACAATCTTGCAATCCCCCTACTGGGAATACACATGGAGGAACTCAAATCATTTTACAAAAAAAAGATACCTGCACACGAATGTTTGTTGCAGCTCTGTTCACAATAGCAAAAACATGAAACCAACCATGCTGCCCATTGAAGCTGGACTGGATAAAAAAATGTAGTACACACACACAATAGAATATCAGGTCTTGATTTTAAGGTTTGCTAGGTAAGCTCAGAGCTGTACTCAGTCTAGGGCTAACTAATCCTCACTACCGCAGCAAGACTTTCCTGAGCATCCAATGCCTTGTGAATCTGGAGGTTTTCTAGTGTCACTAAAGGATCAGGGGCTACTTCTAGCTCTATATGAACTCTGGACATGGTTATCTCTAATTTTCCCAAATTAATTTTCCTCTGTTACTAGCAGATTCCTTATGTGCATGTACTCATCAGTACCCAGCTTAATACTCAAGGGGGACCCCATGCAGACCTCCAGGCCTCTCTCTGTTCAGCTTTCTCCTCTTTGTTACTCTGTCCAGTGAATTTTAGATGCCCTGATCTCCCTAGACACTCAGCTGTATCTAAATATTAATTCCAGTGAATCTGCAGAACTCTAGCAGTTTCCCCTTCCTCTCCTGTGGCCTGGAAACTCAAAGCAATAAGCTTGCATATCTCAGGGTTCATTTGTTTACCATCTCTCAAGAACACTGTCCTTTTTGACTGATGTACAGTGTTTCACAAACTAACATTTCATGTATTTTATTCCTGTTTGGATTGTTTCAGGATAGGGCAATCTTGATTACTCATCTTGGTCAGAAATGTAAGTCCAGTGTGTCTTCTTCTCTTTGCTATTTTTTCCTGCCTATATGTGCTGTGTGAATAGAAAAACATTAGCACTGTAGCAACTCCCTGGCCAGGCTCGATTTTCTGCCTATGGGAAAGGAAGGAAGCTGAGAGGTTAATTAGAAGGAAGATTTGCTTCAAGTGGTGCCACTGCAGCATCCTGGAGGATCACATAGGCTTTCTCCTCAGTAGTCACCCATCATTCACCTGTTTAGCTCTTCTTCTGAGATGTGAAATGTTAACGTGTCATCTAAGTGGCTCCTGCAAAACAAGTGACCCTGCATGAAATGGTGACATGAAAACCAGTCTTTGCCATGAAAACATAGCAAGTGGGCCGTCTACACAGATCTGGAATTAGGGACCTATAGAGCCCATGTGTGGACTAGAGCTGACATTTGAAATAGTTTCTAACCAACCTTGTACACATCTCATTACTGCATCTGTCTACTGCTTCTTTTCTCATTGTCAACTTGGAAGGAAGGCACACAGGAAGGGAGGAAGGAAAGGAAGGAGGGAGGGAGGGAGGCAGGCAGGCAGGAAGGAAAAGATAAGATAAGAAAATAAAGAAAGAAAGGAAAGAAGAAAAAAATGAAGATAAGGAAGGAAAGAAGGGAGAGAGGAAGGACGTGCCTGCTGTTATATACAGAGAGGCAAAGAGAAATGAGGGAGCATTGAGCAAACTCATGGAGAAGCTTGCCTGGGGCAGATGATGACTCATTTTTGTCACTTTCCTCACATATAAACAGCAGACAGTCTATGACTATAGCATACTACATATAAAACTGTTAGTAAGATCAATTTGATATGGTACCTAAAATACTTTATGGGTATAAAGACTCTGAACTTCGAATTCATTGACTCAGTATTGCTTACCCTGTCTGTTCTGAAAATTATAGGATTTAAAGTCAGGGAGATAAAAGGACAAAAATTAAATATGTTTTTAAAAAATAGTAATTTCTACCCACAAGTGGATTATTCACTTTGTAAACTATACTGCGATAAGAAGTGGGAAAAAAAAAAAAAAAAACTTTATTCCAGTGTGATTTATTTCTATCACCCAACATGCTTCTCAGTCACTTCCTTTAACCATTGGCTGTGATAGTAAATTACGATCAATAAATCCATGTAGTAATTTTGTCTCAAGTAATCACAAAATATAAACCCAGCTGTCCACTCATGACTGGTATGACGTTTTATTACAACTTGTCAATGTCCTAATCTGTGACATGGTGTAATGCAGAGGTTCTCAAACTCAGCACTATTGACGTTTTGGACAGGATAATCTTTTGGTGTGATGGGGTGATGGGCATTGTTAGATGATTAGCAATATCCCCAGTTTCCACCTACTCAATGCCAGTGGCCTTCCAGTAGTCATGATGATCCAAATGTCTCCAGATATTGACAAATGTCCTCTGGGGAGCAAAATCACCACAAGTTGAAAGCCACTGATGTAATGGAACAGACAAACCAGTGATATCAAAGCATGAATAACAACACTTCAACCAACTCGATGTGGAAACGCGAGTGGATTAGTGATCCTCTTTAACCTTTAGTATCTGTGTGGATTAAATGAGATTAGGTATAAAAAGTGCCTAGTAAACTCTGTGTGTGGCTCATCATAGCTATTCAACAATTTTAACACTTCTTCCCCCATTCTGCATATATTCATCCAAGACAATATGGTGGATTTAGATTTTAAACACTTGGAAGACAGGAGGCATCTAGCACAGCACCTAGGTGCTTCACAAATATTTTCAATGACAATGCATATACATTTTCTAACGATAACACAAATGCTTTGTTGAGTCTCCATACTCTATTGAGATGTCTATCTTCTTATCCACTTAAGGAAGGTTTTCATGCAACTCTCACTCTCTTGCAAAGTTGAAAGGAAGAATTGATGGAGTTCACAAAAATATAGTGCCTCCATTTAATAACTGTGTTCTATATGAGACAGCAAACCAAAAGAAAACTATAAAATAGGAGATTGTGCGTGGCACAGCTGTAAACAGTAACTCCTTCTTTTGAAAGTGGAGTAAGAATATGTCATTTATATTGTATTCAGCCTGTTCAAAAGGATGCTTTCAAGATATGAAGATTGTCTTTTATATTCTTTGCTATCTGTTTTGACTTTATAACCATTAGGAATAGCTATTAGTAAGAAAGAAGATGTCTCAGGTATTAAAGTGATTGGTACAAAGTGTAATGCTTCCTTTTTTGCAGTGCATATTTTTACTGCAAGTTAATCCTTATTCAACTGTGATGCCAACTCTCACAGTTTTAGTTATCATGGAGGATTTTGCAGCCATCTTGAGATATGAGCAAAAACATTTTTAGTCAGAAATCTCACTCTTAACTGAAGAGCATAATGCAGCAGTATTCACTTTGGGGAATTTTAGTAGGTGGCAAAAAAATGAAATCTATTTAGATATTAAGATGAACATAGGCCTGAATAATGTGGTTAAGAGTAATTGGGATCCAATTATTCAAAGCTTCAAAGAGGACTTTGACAAGTGGAATTCCCTAAATTTACATTTGGGGGGTAAAACTGGTGTGGTGAAATGATTTTAGCATCACAGTTTAATTTCCTGCCTTTCTTGGTCCCTTTGGGAGATACTTTTCAGTAAATTGGAGAAATTTATTTCTGCATTTACATGGAAAGAAATGAAAGGCAAAGCTAAGTACTTCTGAAAGAAGGGCTAAGCTGGAGCCAGAAGAGGAGAGAAGGAGAGAGACTTTGTAAACCCCAGAGACAATTTCCTGTAGCATATTACTTTTTTCTTTTTAAGTGGCTTATAGCAATAAACGTTTACTTTCCCATATGATGGCTTAGTAATGTGTCAACTTGACTAAGCTGAACTCCATCTCCCAGAATTCCCTTCCTTGAATGTTAGGATGAGAATAGAAGCAGTTGTGCAAGATCTGGAAGGCAAAGTGGAAAGGAGCCATGTTTATTTGTAGGAGGTCTGTGTAGGTCAGACTGTTGCACATTTCCATGAATCTGCTGGCTCACTGCATGGACTGAGTCCAATGTTCAGTCCCAGAGCATGGCTCCCTTTGTCTTGATAAATCTTCATCTAGGAGTGGGTGTGGCAAGAACACCAGCTTCTCTTCAGAGCAGGCCTGGCAACGCGAATGGAGGCTTAGAGATGGGAAGGAACCAGTGTGTCTTTCAAGGACAGACAGATGCATGTTCCAGCTGACTCTCTATGGATTCCCATTGTCCCTGCTCCTCTTTACTTCCCGCTCACCTTCTGTTCCTGACCAACTGTCCAGTGACTTCAGGTTCAGCATCTCTCCTAAGAAACAGTCTAACAAAACTCTCTTTCCAGTGTCCATCATTGCATAAGGTTCAACCCTAGTTGTTTTATTGATACATAATAACTGTACATATTTATGAGTTGCATGTGATATTTTGATACATGCATGCAATGTGTAATGATCAAATCTGGCTTATTGTGATGTTCGTCATCTCAAACATTTATTATTTCTTTGTTTTAAAACCATTCCAAATCTTCTCTTCTAGGTACTTTGAAATATACAGCAAATTACTTATAACTATAGTCATTCTACTGTGCATCCTACCATACCGTAGCCCTTCTATCTAAATGGGGAAAAAAACTAACTGTATTTTTGTACCCATTAGCCAACCTCATCTCATTCACCTTTCGCCCACTCGAATGTCTAATAACCACCATAATACTCTCTACCTCCACAAGATCAACATTTTTTTATCTCCCACATATGAGAGAGAACATGCAATATGGCTTATTTCACTGAACATATTTTTAAATCTAAAGCATTTACTCTATTTAGCAGACTCGCCAGAGCAAAACAATGTCAGTTTGTACATTTCAGTCACTTTCACTATCTGTGCAATTTACCATAGATAGACCATTTATCCATCAGATTTTTTTTTTTTTGGTCGTTGAACTTGTCTGAACAATCTAATTGATTTGGATTATCCAAAAAACATGAATAAAAGTAATTTAGCATACACAAAGAAGAGGGGGAGAGGAACTACTGTATCATTTACTTGTATTTGTTTCCCAGGTATTCTTCTAAGAATGTTAACATGCTATCTTATTAGAGTCCCTCTTCTATCTATAAGAAAATCGAGATTTGGAAAGATTAAAGCACCTTCCTAGGGTCACACAACTGGTATATATGTTTAGGTCAGAAAAGGGAAAGTCATTTTGTTTCTAGGTTTTTAATCAAACCATAATAATTTTTCACTGAATCTTGTTGATATGAAGAACTTGATTGGATGAACTCTGTTTTAGCTGAATTAAAAAATATTGGGGAAATATGAAGATTCATGTAGAGGGATTATAAGCACAGATTTTATCATTGTTTTTAAAAAATAATATCCACCATTTAATAAGCATAGGTTGCTTCATTTAATTCTCACAACTCCTTAAAGTAGTAGATAACCACTTTACAGATGAGGAAACTAAAGTTCACAGTGATTAAATGTTGACCCCACATCACACAACCAGAAGGGACATAACCAGGATTCCAATGTGAGCAGTGTGGTTCCAAAGCCCAGTTCTTTGTCAGCTTTACCAGTCCTGACCTCCCTTGGGTCACAAGGCATCTCATGTCTAGAGAGTTCTCATTCTCTAACAGATTCCAAGAGGAGTGGAGATTGTGGCAAACCCATCTATGTATCTTTCCTCCCCATTCCCATCCCTCTTTTCAGTCCAAGTCCCCTAAGAGGAGCAGTCATGAGAAGCAAAGTTTAAGAGTGGACAGGAGCCAGCCTGTTATTAGGACATATGGGAAGGGCTATTGGCAGATGGTGTGGATGTGTGTAAATTAGAACAACCTCAGGGTGGTTTCAGCTGGGGAAGTCAGTTTCCATTTCCTTCCATATTCCTGTAGTAGCTTTCCTGAAATACTGCATGTTCCATGGTTCTACCAAGGCCTGAACCCTTGGGTACCAAGCACTGAGTTCTTAGCCCCTGACTGATGGTAGTTGTCCTAATTAGCCTCACTCTGAAGATGGCTCTGCTCATTCATTTAGGCTTGTTTCAGTGTCTTCAAAGGAAAAGAAAAAATTGGGTTCCTTTAAGAAGGATTCAAACTAGGTCTAGTCTCTAATTACTGTAGTGGGGTTTGTTCTGTTTTTATTTGTTGTGTGTGTGTGAGAGAGAGAGAGAGAGAGAGAGAGACAGAGCGAGAGAGTGTGTGTGTGTATGTGTGTGTGTGTGTATGTGGTCTGTGTATGTGTGTGTGTGTTTTGGTGAATGACAGTCTGCCAGACTCATTGGGAAAATAGCATTGCTCTGTCTAGACCAGCTTTTCTAAAGCTCAGAGACTTTGAATGTTAGAGCTGAAAGGCACTGGAGACACCCATGCAAGTCTAAGTCTCTTTTGCTCTTTAGGAAACTCAGGGATGGGTAAGTGAACTGACTGGCCAAGCAGCTACAGCAGGGACCATACAAGTCCTATTTTTTCTCTTCTGGGCTCCGTGGCCTGGCCTCCCGGGTTTCATGAATACCAGCATGCCTGGACCCGGGCCTTCCCAATAGCAGATTCTCAGCCAGGGCCTAAGATCCTGAGGCAGGTCTCAGAAAATATTTTTTGTTTCCACCTCAGCCTCCCAAATGGCTGGGATTACATGCACGTGCCATTATGCCTGGCTAATTTTTTGATTTATTGAAGAGACGAGGTCTCACCATGTTACCCAGGGTGGTCTAAAACTCCTAGGCTCAAGCAATCTTTTCTCCTCAGATTAGAGGCATGAACCACCTCACTCAGCCACATGGAAAATAATTTTTAAGGTTCATTTTTATTTCAAGACACTTACGGCACATAGTAAAAATCCATATTATGTATATGTAGAAAATATATTCTTTGTCTAAGTATTCAAGCAGGAATAAAACAAAATAGTCTATTCTTATCTCCCTGAGGAATAGAGTTTAATAGAACAGAGCAATTGCTGCACTGTCGGAGCTGATAATCAATCATTTCCTCTTAGGTAATTATTTATAGATGTCTCTTCCTTTTCCATTTTTTAAATTGAGATGCAATCAAAATAACATAAAATTTACCCTTTTCAGAAAAGTGTACAATTCAGTGTTTTTTAGTATATTCACAAAGTTGTGCGACCATCACCACCATCCAGTTCCAGAACAATTTCATTACCCCGGAAAGAAACCCCATGCACATTTGCAGTTCACTCTTATTCTGCTCTCCTCCAGCACCTGGCAACCATTCATTTACTTTCTGTCTCCATTGATTTGCCTATTCTGGATATTTTCTATAAATGAAATTATGCAATATGTGATCTTTGTATCTGGCTTCTTTCAGTGAGCATAATATAATGTTTCAAAATTTATCCATATTGTAGCATGTGTCAGTACTTCATTCATTAGGTAGGTAGGTAGGTAAGTAGATAAATGGATAGAGAGAGAGAGAGAGAGACAGAGAGATGTGTGTGTCTGTATATACATATATATGGTGTTTTTAAACAGATTTATGTTTTAAACATTTATTGAGATAGTTCCATGAGATATAATTTCATACCATGTAACTAATTCATGTAAAATGTACAGTTCGATGTTTTTTGGTATAATCACAGGTATGTGCAAACATTACCACAGTCAATTTTAGAATATGTCATCTCCTCAAAAAGAAATTCTATACTTTTTTAGTTATTATTCCGTTATCTCCCCAGCTCCCCACCCACCCATCCACCCTCCACTCTAAGAAACCACTAATGTACTTTCTATTTTATGGATTTCCCTGATCTAGACTGTCATATGAACAGGATCAGGTAGTATGTGGTGTTTTGTGACTTTATACTTTTCACTTAGTATATTTTCAAGGTTCATCCATGTTGTAGCACGTATCAGTCCTCATTTTTTTTTATGATTAAATAATATTTATCTATATGGACATACTGCATTTTATTTATCCATTAATTAAGCGCTGGGCATTTGAATTGTTTCCTTTTCTGCCTATTATGAATCATGCTGCTATGAGCGTTCACATACGAGTTTTTGTGTAGATATATATTTTCATTTCTTTTGGGTATATACCTAGGAGTGCAATTGCTGCATTATATGGTAACTGTATGTTTAACATTTTGAAGAACTGCCAACATATTTTCCAAAGCAGTTGCACCATTTTTACATTCCCACTAGCAATGTATGAAGGTTCCAACTTCTTCACATCCTGGCCAACACTCAGCATTGTTGGTCGTTTTTATTATAGTCATCCTAGTGTGTGGGAAGTGGTATATTATTGTGGTTTTGATTTGTATTTCCTTGATGGTTAATGATGTTGAGCATTTTTCATGTGCTTAAAAGGACATTCATATATCTTCTTTGAAGACATGTCTATTCAAATATGTTTTAATTTGGCTGTCTTTTTATTGTCAAATTATAAGAGTTCTTTATGTATTCTGGATACTAGCCCCTTATCAGATATTTGCAAATATTTTCTCCCATTCTGTGAGTTGTCTTTTCACTTTCTTGGTGGAATTCTTTAAAACACAAGAGTTGTAAATGTTGATAACGCCCAGTTTACCTATTTATCCTTTTGTGGCTTATACTTTTGGAGTCACATCTAAGAAACCCTTATGTAATTGGAGGTCTCAAAGAATTATGTCTATGTTTTTTTCTAAGAATTGCATTGTTTTAGCTCCTGTATTCAGGTCTTTGATTCATTTTACTTTTTGTATGTGATGTGAAATAGAGTTCCCATTTTATTCTTTTGTATGTGAATATCTAATTGGCCCAGCACTGTGGTTGAAAATAAGATTCTTTTCCCTCATTGAATTGGCTTGTACCCTTGTTAAAACCTATCAAACAAAAATGTAATCGTTTATTTTTAGACCTTCAATTCTAGTCTATTGACATATATGTATATTTCGATAGAATATATATATATATATATATATATATGTCTACCCTTGTGACAATATTATGCTATCTTTGTTGCTATAGGTTTGTAGTAACTTTGGGAATAGGAAAGTATGAGTGTTTTAGTTTTGTTCTTTTCCAAGGTTGTTTTGGATATTTTGGGTCCCTTACATTCTCATATGAATTTTAGCCTCAGCTTGTCAAATTTTTTTTTAAGCCGAAAACTTGAAGGGGTTGCATTCAATCTCCAGATGAATTTGGGAAATACTGCCATCTGGAAAACATTGGACCTTCCAATGTATGAACATGGGATGTCCCTCCATTTATCTAGGTCATCTTTAATTCCTTCCTTCCTTCCTTCCTTCCTTCCTTCCTTCCTTCCTCCCTCCCTCCCTCCCTCTCTCCCTCTCTCCCTCCTTCCCTTCCTCCTTCTCCCCCCTTCCTTCTTTCCTTCCTTCTTTCTTTCTTTCCTTCCTTCCTCCCTCCCTCCCTTCTTTCTTTGTTTCCTTCTTTCCTTCTCTCTCTCTTTCTCTCTTTCTCTTTCTTTCTGTCTTATTCTTGTTCTGTCAGCCAGCCTGGAGTGGTACAATCATAGTTCACTGCAGCCTCAAACTCCCAGGTTCAAGTGATCCTCCCACCTCAGCCTCCTGGGTAGCTGGAACTATAGAAATGCAACAATAGTTCAGGCATGGTGGCTCAAGCCTGTAATCTCAGCACTTTGGGAGGCCGAGGTGAGAGGATTGCCTGAGCCCCAAGGGTTCGAGAGCTGGGCAACTTGGCAAGACCGCATCTCTACAATAAATCAAAAAATTAGCTGGGCGTGGTAGTGTGTGCCTGTAGTTTCGGCTACTTGGAAGGCTACAGCAGAAGGACCACCTGAGCCCAGCAGGTCGATGCTGGGGTGGCCGTGAGCGTGCCACTGCATTCCAGTCTGGGTGATGGAGTGAGACTCCAACTCAAAAAAAAAAAAGGAAAGAAAAGTAATGCACCAATATACAAGGCTAATTTTTTATATTTTTTAGAAATGGGATCTCACTATGCTGCCCAGGCTGATCTTGAACTTCTATCCTGAAGCAGTCCTCCTGCCTTAGCCTCCTGAGTAGCTGGGATCATGGGTGGGAGCTGCCTCACCCTGCTTTTAATTTTTTTCAATGATGTTTTGTAATTTTCAATGCGTAAATCTTGCATTTCCTCTGTCAAATTTATTCCTAAACATTTTATTCTTTTTGATGGTATTGTATAGGAAAATGTTTTCTTAATTTTATTTGCAGATTGTTCATTTAGATGTCTCATTCTAATGAGACAGACTTTCTGCTTCACCACACCCAACTGTTAGTTTTCTGTAGTATCATAGATAAGAATAACTAGGGAATGGAAGCCTTCTTTAAGATAATCATTTATATCTTTCCCTTCTGTCATTTTTTCCCTAGTATTTAAACTATTAATGAAAGTAGAAGGTTTAAATTTCATAATCTTTTCTCTTTCCCTGTCCATTTTAAAGTAGAGAAGCTAATAATCAACAATGTATTCTATAAGCATCCTAAGTCATTACCCTAAAGGAAATGTGGTAGAGAAAAAAGAATGACACTTTTTTCCAAATCGTATTATGAAAATGTTCTCACTGCAGTGCAAAGATTATCAACCACTGAGACAAGCTGCTTTCTTTTTAGAATTTGCTTGAAAGATTCAGAATCCAATGGAAGAAATCTAAGAGCCAAGGTCACCTATGTTGTCACATCTTTAGTTTCTCTCTCCAAAAAGCTGCTCAAGAACAGTTTATTTAGCTAAACAATTGCTCCCTGCTAATCCTATTCTAACTTGGCGATAATCTGTTCCTCATGGCTTGTATGTATTCACCATTTATAATTTTGATGGGATAAATAATAACCACGTACCCTAAGTTTAGGTAGCATCTCATTTGGCAATGGGAACAGTTTTGCAGAATTCTTTTATATTAACTTTGTAACACAGGAGCTGTAGTCGAGGTATAACTGAAAGATCTTGGAATAAAAATCAGAGGCTCTAGTTTCAAAGTAGCCCTACAGAGCAAAACCACATACAAACACAGAGGAAGAAAGAACACACTATGCTCGCACACATACACACACATACTGATACACAGTTGCATTTTACAAAACCCTCCCTTGAAATTGGATTCCTCCTGTAGCTACCATCTAGTCTTTTCCCTTTCCTCTCTCAGAATTCTCTAAAAGTGAGTTAACTCTCTGTCTCTATTTCACCCATCTATTCCTAAACCCACAGCACTTGGGTTTCTATCATTACCCTTATGAAAGTGACCTAGATATAATCACCAGTAACCTCCTACTTGCAAAAGCTAATGGGCAATTTTCAGCTTTTATCTCACTGGACCGTATACGAGATTGTAAATAGTTCCTCCTTTTAAAAGACTTTTATTTCCTTCTGGCTTCTGAAACAGCACATTCTTTGAGTTCCTCTTGTACCTCTTCCATCATTCCTTCTTGGTCTCTTTAATGGACTCCTCTCCCTCTGCTCATTGTTGGTCGTCAACCTCCGTGTGTCCTTTCCATTAACCCCTATATTCAGACTTTAATTCCGGGGACTTCAGATACATACGTCTAACTATCTGCTCAGCATCTCCAACTTGACACCTCAAACTCTACATAGTCAAGAATCAGACCTCTTCTCTCTCATATTAACTCTCTCGGTGAATGGTGTCTTTATTTATCCAACCAAGTCATAACTTTTCTCCCTCTCCTTTCTTTTCTCTAATAAAAATTTATTTCTTATTAATTCTTCCTCACAAACAAACCTGAAATTCATTCTCTCCATTGCCACTGATGCTATCCTGGGTGAGTCACCATGATCTTTCTGGCCTGGATTCCCTGGTAGCCTCCTACTCCTCTCTATGTTACCACTGTTACAGCCTATAATACATTCTCTAATGGCAGTGAGAGTCTTCTCTCTAAACCCCAAATCTGGCTATGTCTGTCCTTGACACATGCAAAGGCGCTTCTGCAAACTTAATATTTACTCCAAATGCTTTCATTTGACTTATAAGTCCTTAATGTTTCCTTCTCCAGCTTTACTGCTCATAGCGCCATTTTACACCCAGTGAATCCAACAATTGAAATGTGTCCAGATCTTCATGTTCATCCATGGTGCTCGTCTTCACCTTTAAGTTCCTTGTATGTACTCTACCCTTGATCTGGAATACTTTAAACCCTCCTTCCCCATGACCTTCCAGACTTTATTAGGATGACTTTTCCTTTGCATAGTTATTTCTTCCTCTGTAACACATTCCCTGAACCTATTATCCCAAACCTAAGCCATCTATTTTTCCTCTGTGAGTCCTTGAAACTACTTCTTTTTCTCCAACTGTGGCATTTTTCACACGGTTTGGCCATCCAGCTTGTTTCCACATTGTTTGCTACACAGGACTGTAAGCAGTTTGCAGGTAGGTATCATGACTTGTTTAAGACTGTATGCTCAGGGCCTGGCACAAAGTAGACACTCAAAAAAAATTCCTAAATGAGTAAATAGATGAAGATTCATAAGCTCATCACAAAATGTCTCTGGGTCTCTGTCTTTACTCGAGCACATGGCCTCAAGAATCCTTCCTTATAGGGTAAGAATTCAATGAGATAAAGAAGGTGAAATATACTGTTCAATTTCTGGCATGATGTATATACTCCATAAATGTTTGTGTAAGCCAAGTCTGAGTCCCTTCCATTTTAAGTGTCGCTTAGTCACAAATAAGGGGTAAAGCAGTGAAACACTTTTTAGAACTCTTCCTCTAAACCCAAAGCAAACTTCCTTAAAAGTCAGATCATGTTCTTCTGGTGGTGGTGGTGAGAATCCTGAGACTCCAAAGTTGAGCCCTAGACACTTAATTTTAACATGATTTGTATAGATAGTTTTTATATCAGACATGAATTTTAAACATCTATATATATTCAGAGGAAGACAGAAAGAAGCAACCTCTGGAGCAATATAATGGGACATCCTTTGAATAGACTTTTGGGTACCACCAGACCAGACATGGAAATGAATTAAGCAAACCATTTATTCGATTGTTTAGAGTCATTGAAATGCTCTGCTCTAAATTTTTCCCTTGGCCATCATTCTAATTAAGTGAGTATACCATTTCTCTGGGTGCCATTTTTAATAGAAACAACTGTCCTTTTTACGTACAGTTTTTATTTATCTATATATCTCCTAAATCTGTTATAAACATATGGGGGAGGGTTGTAAGAATGGAGATAAATGCCATTATTTCATTTTTATTTAACAGGCTTAGTAGACTACAGGCATACCTCAGAAGATATTGCAGATGTCATTCCAGACCACTGCAATAAAATAAATAACACAATAAAGCAAGTCACATAAATTTTTTGGCTTTCCAGTGCATGCAAAGTTATGTTTACTCTGTATTTTAGTCTATTAAGTGTGCAATAGCATTATATCTTTTAAAAAACTAAAAAGATATATATACTTTGATTTTAAAACATTTTATTTATTTATTTTTTTTTTGAGTCACCCAGGCTGGCACACTCATGGCCACCACCGCAGTCTTGACCTGCTTGGCTCAGGTGGTTCTTCCACCTCAGCCTTCCAAGTAGCTGGAACTACAGGCATGTGTCACCATGCCCGGCTATTTTTTTAAAAAAAATCTATGGTAAAGATGAGACCTCGTAATGTAACTCAGGCTGGTTTCAAACCCCTGGGCTCAAGTAATCCTCTTGCCTCCGCCTCCCAAAGTGCTGGGATTACATGTGTAAACCACTGTGCCCGGCTTAAAAACATTTTGTTCTAAAAAATACTAACAATCATCTGAGCCGCCAGTGATTTGTAATCATCTTGCTGGTGGAGGATCTTGCTTCAGTGCTAATGGCTGCTGACTGATCAGGGTGGTAGTTCTTGAAGGTTGGGGTGGCAGTGGCAATTTCTTAACGCAAGGCAACCATGAAGTTTGCTGCATTGACTGACTCTTCCTCTCACAAAAGATTTCTCTGTAGCATTCAAAACCATTTGATGGCACTTTACCTACAGTAGAACTTCTTTTGAAATTGGCGTCAATCCTTTTAAACCCTACCACTGTTTTATCAACTAAGTTTATGTCATATCCCACATCACTTGTCCTTTCAACAGTGTTCATAGTATCTTCATCAGGAGTAGTTTCCATCCCAAGAGATAACTTTCTTTGCACATCCATAAGAAGCAACTCCTCATCCATTCAAGTTTTATTGTGAGACTGCCGCAATTCAACCGCAGCTTCAGGCTTTACTTCAATTTCCAGTTCTCTTGCTAATCTCATCATAGCCTCAGTTCTTCCTCCATGGAGGTCTCGAACCCCTCAAAGTCACCTCGGAGAATTGGAATCGACTTATTCCAAACTCCTGCTACTGTTGATATGTTGCTCTCTTCTCCTGCATCACAAATGTTATTAATATCATCTAAAATAGTGAATACTTTCCAGAAAGTTTCCAATTTACTTTGTCCCCATCCAACAGAGAAATCACTATCTACGACAGCTATAGCCTTATGAAATGTATTTCTTAGATAGTCAGAATTACCTCCTGACCCATGGGTTGCAGAATGAAGGTGGTGTCAGCAGGCAAGGAAATAACACTCGAGCCCTCGCCGCCACCAGTGCAGCGGTGACCCAGCCGAGAGGAGCCCCGGACCGTCGCTCCGCCTCCGCCGCTTCGCGTCTCCGGCCGGCCGCCCGTGTCTTCGGACCTGTTTCAGCAACCAATTAAAAGCACTCCAGTCTGGGCGACAGAGTGAGACTCCAACTCAAAAAAAAAAAAAACCAAAAAATAAATAAATAAACAAAACATGGTGAATTACTATGAAGTTCTAGGCGTGCAGAGACATGCCTCACCCGAGGATATTAAAAACGCATACCGGAAACTGGCATTGTAGTGGCATCCAGATCAAAATCCTGAAAATAAAGAAGAAGCAGAGAGAAAATTCAAACAAGTAACTGAGGCATACGAGGTGTTATCAGAGGCTAAAAAACGGGACATCTATGACAAGTATGGCAAAGAAGGATTCAATGGTGGAGGAGGGGGAACTCATTTTGACAGTCCTTTTGAGTTTGGCTTCACGTTCCGTAACCCAGAAGATGTCTTCAGGGAATTTTTTAGTGGAGTGGACCCATTTTCGTTTGACTTCTTCGAAGGCCCATTTGAGGACTTCTTTGGGAATCGAAGAGGTCCCCGAGGAAGCAGAAGTCGAGGAACAGGTTCATTTTTCTCTGCTTTCAGTGGATTTCCATCTTTTGGAAGTGGATTTCCTTCTTTTGACACAGGCTTCACATCATTAGGGTCACTGGGTCATGGGGCCTCACTTCATTTTCTTCTACTTCATTTGGTGGTAGTGGGATGGGCAGCTTCAAATCTGTATCAACGTCTACTAAAATAGTTAAGCAGAAAAATCACTACAAAGAGGATTGTCGAGAATGGTCAAGAAAGAATAGAAGTTGAAGAAAATGGCCAGTTAAAGTCCTTAAC
>CAUYQG010146988.1:0-24614 GCA_963574415.1 Tarsius wallacei | reverse complement strand
GGCTCAAGAAATCCTCCTGTCTTAGTCTCCCAAAGTCCTGGGGTTACAGATATTTCCCCTTCACAGAAACAAAGAAATTATCTCTACCTTTGGTCCAATTTATGAGGGGAAGAAAAAATTCCCTCCTGTAGGTAATGACCATGAAGAAACAAGGCTTTTTGGATTATGCAAAAGAAGAAGAGAAAAAAAGAGAAGGTAAATGCTGCTGTGACTTAAAAAAAAAAAAAAGCTTTTCATTAGCTCTTAACTCATTTCTAATATGATAGGTTTTATGGTCAGGTCATCTTTATATAATAGAGTTTAATATGGATTTCAGCATCACAATATTCACACACTTAACCTTTATTTATGAGGACAATTTCAGAGTATGGTCTTTTCCAGTCTTTCAGTGGTCTCTGTTAAATGTCAATTTTAGTTTAAAGCTGCCATCATGGAGGAGCCTTGGAGGAACCAAATTTCTTTTCTGTAGATATCATTATACTGTAGCTTTTACTGTCACTCACAAATGCAGCTCCCACATATCTGAAATTTAAATCCACAAAGGACAATCTAAACTTAGCCTTTAAGAAGCATGTTTCAATTTACATTCCTTTACAAGACAGCTATAAGTAAAACAAAGAGTCGGTGATTCACTGAAAAGATTTGGATTTATTCCTCTTGTATTTGAAATTTTGAAATAAAAAGAGTATTTTATCTTTTAAAAGTTATATAAATAGCTCCAAAATAAAATAAGGTAATAAAATGTGTTTCCTTAAGCAGAATCATTACTATGTATCTAAAAGTTTTTTGTTTTTTCTCTCTACTCTCCACACCATAGCCTCTGATAACATTAGACCGATCTATGTTGAAGAAAATTAATAGGCTGGGCTGTATAACTATTCACTTCAATGTCTTTACTTCTCTGATTATGAGTTTTTTAAGCATTGTTTTGCAAAAGTTGATCACTTAGAGTTTGGAAAGCGCTCAACCTGCCAGTCTTTCTCCTCAGCCTACCCTTTTTTCTCAAACTATCTTAAGAGATAAGCATTCTTAGTAGGTTTTGCTTTTACTACTAGACTATTCTGGTTTTAGTGAGATTTCCAGTTCCCATTAATTCTGATAAAACTAGTATTTGTTCAGATTAGTCATGAAGAAATTGTGTGAGGGTTTAAAAAAAACATTTCATAAAGAATATTAGGGATATCACTTTTAAGAAAAACAGAAAAAGTATCTGTGAATTGGCAATGAAGCAAAGTTGTTTTCTTTGGTTGTGCACTTTGGTATTTAGAAATCACCTTGAGTAGGAAAAAGCAACAGAAAAACGATAAGGAAGACACCTTCAATATATCACTTAGTGATAATAATCAGCGAGTCAATGAGTATAGAGAAATGAAACAAATACAGTATTCTCAACTGAAGACCATTTACTTAACTATAAATGGTTTATTACCATTTATATGAGGTATAAAATAGTCTCTTTAAATGATATCTTCATCAATTTTATATATGCATGAAATCTCATACATTTTTAACTAAAAGAATTTATTATAAGCCAAACGATGTGCAAGATGTTAGGTACATCTCAAATTTGTAATTCTTTCCATAAATATGAGTGCTTAAAGCCTTTCAATGTCTTTCTATTGCTATTAGAATAAAAATCTCAAAATTGAACATATACAAATTGTCCTCCACGTCTGGTCTGGTCTTCATTGCTTCCAACATGGTTGATTTTTGGGTCCTCCAATATACCAATTTCTAGCTTGGGGTCACTCCATATATTTCACAGATATCCCTTTCTCTCCCAGGGATGCCTGTCCCTTCTCTACTTCGCAATCTGCCACCCCACATTTCTTCCTGTGCATCCTGCAGTTTCTGCCAAAGATGACAGCTCAGTGAGCTCTTCTATGATTTCACCTCAATACTAAATTTGGTCTTCCTGAAGATGTTCTTGCTTAGCCTTTATATGTATACGATGATGTGCTTGATATGCATACCTGCTATGAGGGGAGTAAACTTTTTGAGAACAAGAATCCTGTCTAGTTTGTTATTTAGCTTTTCACTTAGTGCTTAACTTAGTGTCTGTATCTGTACTAGACAAAGGAAACTATGATTGGAATAATCAAGTGATAATTGAATCACACTTTTATTATTTAAATGACTATTGAGAAACAACCCAAAACCTGAAATTCCCAGAGGATAGAAAGCAGTGTGGTCTCTAGATGCGATAGCACAAAATTTATTTGACCAGGAACCATTTTGAGCAAGAAGGGGCAAGGCTCTCAAGGTATGTACAAGATACCTGCTGTCTGAAATTTCATCTGTCTACTTGCATTACTGGCCAAGACAACTCTACTCAAATATTGTCCCTAGTAGAATGCAGGCTGAAATATGTCACAGCAGCCACAAGGAAGAAAATGGAGATAGTTTGTTCTCCTAAAGTTGAATTGTAATACAGAGTCACAAGATTAAAAATACACGATTTAAAAAGTTCTGTAGTTTTTTTTTTTAAGATTAAAAAAAGTAAAAGCAAGCAAACACAAAAATGGTCAGATTCCTTCCTTACTTAGAGAGATTGAGTCCATGACTATACCTTTTCTTCTCTTTGTACCTGCCTTCACTACTTCATTCACCATTCCACATTGTAATTTATTTATATGCCTTTTTCTCTACTAACTTTGAGCTTTTGTAAGGATTACATATTTTTTATCAATGATTTCATTAGTTTAGTTCAGTGCCTTACAAATATTTTAAGATCATGATGGTAAAGTACATATATATATATATATGTATATATATATGTGTATATACATATATATATATATATATATATATATATGGTTGACCTTTGAACAAAGGTGCACAGGCCGAAATGTTGGGCAATAGAAAATCCACATATTAATTTTGACTCCCGTAAAACTTAACTACTAATAGCTTACTGTTGACTGGAAGTCTTATCGACAACATAAGCATTTGATTGACACATATTTTTGGTGATATATATATATATAGTATATATTATATACTGTATTCTCACAATAAAGTAAGCTAGATAAAATAAAATGTTATGAAGAAAGTTGTAAGAAAAAAATACTTTTCCTATTTATGAGGTGGGAGTAGATCTCAAAGTTCTACATCTTTGTCTTTACACTGGGAATGCTGAAGAGGAGGAGGATTAGGGGTTGGTCTTGCTGTCTCAAGGACAGAGATAGAAGAAAATTTATATGTAAGTGAGCCTACCTTGTTCAAACTTGTGCTTCAAGGATCAGCTGTATTTTACTGTTCAACTCAGTATACCTCTCTTCTCCAAATATAATGAAAACAATATTACTAAAAAATAATACTATCCTTACTGTGTGGTAATATCCTTATTATGGTGCTTTCTATTGTATTTAACTATATTTTGATTTTCAAAATAGTGTTCTTATGATCAACTTGATTCATTTTATTACC
Source organism: Tarsius wallacei (assembly GCA_963574415.1). Classification (NCBI taxonomy): domain Eukaryota; kingdom Metazoa; phylum Chordata; class Mammalia; order Primates; family Tarsiidae; genus Tarsius; species Tarsius wallacei. The sequence continues at coordinate 21,185 of CAUYQG010146988.1, read as the reverse complement.
TAGTGATGGTTTGAGACCAACAGTTTGAAAAACAGGGCATTAGATTGGGAGCTATATGTAGGCAGGGACCATGTCTCTATATCCTTAATGACTGAATACTGACTGGCACACACTAAATTTGATGAATAAGTTAATGACTGTATTTTTAGCACTTAGACCACTGTTTGACATTTCATACCTTGATGTTGAATGAATGTGTAGACTATTAGACATTGAAGGAAACCAGAGATGCTTCTGTATTTGATTTTGCTGAAATAATATGAATAAATATACTTGTAACAAAGTCGTAACATTTTAGTTTATTGAAATGTTTACATTGAATGCAATAATAAATTTAAAAGAAATAACCCTAATACTAACAGTTGACACAATAAATACTTTGTAAGATCGTTGATTCAACTACAAGCAATATGGTCCATTATTGAGACACATAATTAGTTTAAAGTTGTTTGATAAATAGCTTCTCTCAAAATGTTGACAATGTATGCTTGTACCAAAACATCACATGTACTCCATAAATATATACACCGATTATGCACCCATAATAATTAAATGTAAAAATGTGAATAAATAAAGGAGTATTACATGCTAAAAAATATCTTGACAGTATGCCACATATTTTTGGCAAAAATTTCAAAGTTCAAAAATGAGATCTTTCAAGTACATACAATACCCTATGCATGGTTTTTCTTTGCCTGGCATAATTCGATGCTTTTACTTCTGACTTCAAAAAGAAACTCCTCCAATTGAAAAATAGTTCTCAAAACAACTCTGTTAAAGTGAAGCCATGTAAACAAACTGAAAGTAGTATGCTATTAAACAGTGAAGAGTAACACAAGTCAGTTGAGCTAGTTAAGGAAACTGTTTTGAAAAAGAAAAAAAAAGATCTCTTGTTCAGAAAGACAGCTCTAGATAGGATACAATGACCTACAAGTTACCATGAGGGAGTCAGAGACCACAAAAGACTTGGGACAACCATTGACCCTCAGGAAAATTAAGGAATCTTTAGACCTAAATATTTAATTCCTCTCCTCTCACTCACTACAGGAATTTATTTTTTATTTGTACAAATATTATGTATCCATAAAACTAAAAATAAAAAAGACAAAAATATTTCTGCAACCTCATTCTTTCCTTCAATTTTCTTTGCCAGTTCCATTAATCATTAAAATGCTTTCTAACCAATCTCTCTGTCTATAATCTATTTCTTTCTATAACACTGCTGAGTGAGCTCTTAGAAATTCAAATCTGATGAAGCCATTCTCCAGCTCAAAAAAGCTTTAATGACTCCCCATAGCTTGGAGGGGGGAAAAATCAAAACCATGTAATGGTGCATAAGGTTTGGCATCTGCTCACCTTTTCCATGTCTTCTCGACCTCATCATAAACATCATAAGAATCAGCAACAAAACGGGGTTTTCTGTTCCCTGAATACACTTTTTCTTTTGGATTTCTTTGTGCGTGTGTCTCCTCTCCCTGGCAAATTCTCCTTTCCTTTGAGTGGTTTTTCAATACTCATTCACCCTTTAAAACTTAATTTCCTTATGACGTCTTCTGTGAAGACTTCTCTGCCCCCTGACCCCGGCCCCTGCAGCCACAGGACTCCAATGAACATTGGCTGGGAGAATCGTAGCAAAAACTGCACAGATATTAAAGGGAGGCACCTGCTATTTGACTTTCAATTTTGTTACTGAGATGCCTGTTGAAACTTAAGCAAGCGGCTTGGTTTCTTCTGTCAATTTCAAATTTCTATGTAGAATAGAGACATACTGGTGCAGAATTTTGAAGTTTGCGGGAGGATGAGGTATATATATATTGTATATATATTATTGTAACCTATATATATATAGGTTACAATAAGTTCCATGTCATTTTCAGAATTCAGAATTTCTACTTTCCATTGGAAGGATATATTCACCTTTAAATCTTGTGTTCCTTTGAATAAGTAGTTTATCTTCAGCATTGCTTCAAGTTCTATTCTTTCCTTCATAATAACTGGATGAGAACAATATAGCAACAAACATTTATACAGTTCTCATCAATCGCCAGGCATGATTCTAAGTGTTTTGCATATAGTACCTCATATAATCCTAGGGAGCAGGTTCTATTATTATTTCCACTTATAGAAGAGAACATTGAGTCATGGAGATGTTAAGTCATTGCTCTCAGTCACAAACCTCATATGCATAGGTGCTAGGTTTTAGCTCTATGTAGTCTGACTCTGGAGTTTTTACTTCTAATCACTAGTCTACTCTGCCTTTGTTGGCAGATTTCTGACAGTCCTGGACTGTATTTCTTCTTTTTAAGACTCAGCTTCCTCATCTGTGAAATGGGAGAAATAAAACTTTTTGAGCTACTGGGGGATCAAAAAAGACAATGAATGATGAGCACATTAGTGCTAAGCACATGGAAGGAAAAAGATGCTAAACTTATGTTGGTGCCCTTATATTTAAATATGTTTTGCTGATTAACAAAAGATAATGGGAAATACATGTGTACATTGTTTCCAACTAACTCAGATTTCTCAAAACCCATATGACTAGCTTAAGGCAGGGACCTTTCACATTCTCAATTTATTTACAATTACCCCCCACCAACAACATGCCAGGCACAGTTGATGACACACTAATGGTGGTCTCATGATTTTTCAGAATATACTATGCAATATCATGCCTGTAAATTCTTTCTGGATATTATCTCTGTTTTGAATTCTCTCTGGTCTCTTCAATGGCTTACAAATTACTTATCCTCTAAGGTCTGCCACACTTCCTAGGCAGAATTGAATGTTCTGTCCTTGCAAGAATTTTCCCTTTTCAGAACATACATTACCTTTACTTAAAATGTCTTGTTTATATTTTTGTTTTTCTTATTAAATAAATGATCTTCATTTAAATTTAAATGATCAATAAATCAACGATCAAAAGAATGGCCATGTCTTTTCATTTTGTGACTCCCATATACTACCTAAAAGAGTGCCTGGCATATGACAACTATTTAATGAGAGAAAATTTGGTGTTTGAATATGGCCTGTCTGCTGCCACTGTGCATAATAGACTAAAGAAAATAGTTTCATGAATATACTAGACTTCTATATATTTTAATTTTGTTGTTTAAATAATACCTGGAGTTATTATTATGATAATAATTATTTATGTTTAAAAACTATGTGGCAAGATCAAGCATGGAGATCCATGTTGTAATTCCAGAACTTTGTGAGGCCAAAGTTGGAGAATTACTTGAGGCCAGGAGTTCAAGACCAACCTGGGCAAATATAGTGAGACAAAAAAATTTTTAGAAAACATTAGCCAGGTGTGGTGGTGCATGCTGGTGGTCCTAATTACTTGGGAGAGTGAGATGGGAAGATCACTTGTGCCCAGGACTTCAAGGATACAGTGAGCTATGATTGTGCCACTGTACTCCAGCCTGGGAGAAAGATTGAGACGCTGTGTCTAAAAAATAAAAAAATAAAAATAATTAAAATGTAACAGGTATTTTCAAGAATACAAATGATTGCATGTGAATAACTGAGTAATTAAAGGGTTCTGTTTTATAAGCTTATTATCTGTTTTATTTCTAGAGCACTCTGATATTAAGACATATTTAAAGAGTCTGGCTAATCCCAGCTTGGAATTAATTGAGAAAGAAAAATGCTGGCTTTGGCAAATGTTTGTTCTCCAAATTAGAACACACCTCCAAACTGTGTTATACTTGCAATCTTATAATTTTTCTAAGACTTTATATTTTTTCTTGAAATCATCAACTATTTCATTAAAATCAAATTTAAAACTCAAAGAGACTCTCTTTCCTCTCAGTCAGCTTCAGAGAGCTTTTATATCTGGCAAAAAAAGTCACATTATTTGTTTGTCAAAATGGAGTGATTTCTAAATATACTGCTATATCATGCACCAATAAATAATTTAGAATGAAAAGTTGTTTGAAAGAGGAGATATTATCTGATTTGATTTTTGCAAAATAATGAAAGGAAATTCACATTAAAAATGACATTTAAAAGCCTTTTCTAAAAGATTTTTTTAAAGCAATTTTATTTGAAGGAGAAATCCTGACATTAAGAGAATATATTAAAATATTGTTTGCCATGGTGCAGCAATCCTGCAGTCTGCTTAAACTTGAGCTTCAGCTTTTGGAAACGAGGTCCAGTTGCTGCACTGTAATAATAGATTGTCTTCATTTATGCACCTACCCATTGTCTTTGAAGTTAGGTAATAGCTGCAAATCAAATGGCATATTCTCATTCCCTGTCACATATCCTGCCCATTAAGCATTAGGGTAAACAGATGTGGCTTCAGTAAAGCTATTGTCAGCAATACACTCCTTCCAGTGACAATAAATTTTTTCACTAATGATATTAGGTGATATAATTGGTCTTTTGCACTGTCTTTTCCCTCTGCTCTATTTTAAGGCAATGTCTTTGTAAACAAACATTTATAAAATGCAAGGTATGACATGGTGGGAAATAAGCTTGATATATTAGTATGTTGTGAAGTTGGGGCCTAAAGAAATAAAAGGATATAATATGATCAGTACAGCAAGAGAAGAGAATGCTTTGTGCAAGAAAAAAACAAACCGACAAAAGGCAGGATGGCTTAGTTTTATTTATAAAAGCCTTTACATGCTCCTACATTTATTAAAAAGTGACCCTCTTGAACTCAGTCTGAATGATATTAAAGTGCTGACAGAGAAACAATAAGGAAGAGTCTGCCAAAACATTTTTTCATCAAATGTGATATTTTCCATTTATTTTACCCTAGATTAAAAAAAAAAATGAATAAGGGAAGCAAGGAACTTGCTGCATGCCATTTAATTGCAAATAAATACTTACCTAATAATACCTCTGAGAAAGTTGTTGGAAATTTATTTTTTTATAAGCTTTCATGTCACGAGGGAGTAACGTTGGTTTACTGTGAGAAATAGAATTTAAACCTCTTAATATCTCTTCTAAGTAATAAAACAAGAGGAAAAAAATATTGTTTCTTGAGATTTGATCTTATTTGAAAAGTAGGGAAAACATTTTCAGGAACTTTGACTTCCCACACACCACTTCCACAGGATTTTTAGAGCTAGCAATCAGGATTGGTTTTGTAAATTTTCCTCTTCTTCTTCCTCCTCCTCCTTCTCTTTTTTTTCCCTTTTATTAAAAAATTTTATATTTTCAAAAAATTCAGTAAAGTATATCTGAGGACTTTACAAGAGTCAAATTAACCAAAGATAATTATGTATATTTTAGTACATTTTTAATGTAAATGTAAAATTTACATTTCTGTTACTAGACCACAGGGTCTTCTCTGCTTTTCTTGTTCATTATTCAAGTTCATCTAGAGACTCTCCAAAGGCTTGGGGTAAGATCCTGCTGTGATCAATCAACGCACATTATATTCATTCCTAACAGAGCACTTAAGACATAAGAACTAACTGCTGTTTTCCTATTGGTTTCTTCCCCTTAATGGCAATGAACTTGTCTAGTTCATTGATATATTTCTATCATACAGCTTAGTGTCTGGTATGAACTGAGTACATATATGATGTTGAGTTGAATTGGATCTCATTGGGTAGAAGTGTTATTTGGATTGAAAACCTCTTTGTTTCTGTGTGCCTTTCACCACATGTAGATTTAAGACATTTGTAAATCATGTACAAAAATAATACAAGTAAAATTACAGCCAATTCCATTTTTTTTCCTACACAAACAGATAAGAGTTTGTTCTAAATTTGCAGGTCATAAAAAGATGATCTAGGCATATTTTCTGCCCTTAAAATACCTATAATCTGTGAAGATACAGACAAACAAATATCTAGAATATATGATTTTAAAAATAAGAAGTATCCAGAAAAGCTATAATAATGGGCTAATTTATGTAGGTGATAGTGGGAATGGAAATAAAGGGATTTCTATAACAGGTATTGTGGAATGGAATCTATAGTATTTGCCAATTTAGATCATTAACAAAAAGAGATAACAGAAGGGTTAATGGATCTTGGTGGGAATACCATGCTTTTGCTTTCAGAGTTGTTGATTTCAACATATCAAGAAAACATTTGGATAGAAATGAATGGCAAGTTATTGGAATTGAACTCTGAAGCTTGGAGATTAAGGTATAGATACTGTTGTGGGCTGTATCATGGCCACCCAGAAATGTCAACATCTTAATTCTTCAACCTGTGGAAATATTTCTTTACTTGGTGGCAAAAGGGACTCTGCAGGTATGATTAAATTAAGAAACTTTAGATGAACAAATTATCTTTCATTATCTGGGTAGGCTCAGTGTAATAACAAAGTTCTTTATAAGAGGGAGATAGGAAATCTAGAATTAGAGAGAAAATACATGATTGTATCAGAGATCCAAGAGGAGAGAAAATGCTACTCAGCTGACTTTGAAAATAGTGAATGGACCATCAGTCAAGTCAGCTTCCAGGAGCTTGGAAATGCAATGAAATTGAATTACCCTTGAACTTCTAGAGTGAACATGCCACTGCCGACATCTTGATTTTGAACCATTAAAGCCTACTTCAGACTCCTGACCTCTAAAACCATGACACAATAAATCTGGCTGTTTTAAACTACTCAGTTTCTGGTCACTTGTTACAGTAGCAATACAAAACACAGATTTTGGTAATGGGAAGTAGGGTTCTGCTATAATAAACACCAAAAAATGTGGAAATGGCTTTGGGATTGAGTAATAGACAGTGGCTGCAATCGTTTCAAAGAGCATAACAGAAAAACCTAGATTTCTTTGACCAGATTATTAGTAGAAATGTGGATATTAAAGATTCAGCCTGTGAGAATTCAGAAAGAGGTAAGAAGGATTGTACAGAAAACCTATATCATCTTGCAGAATACCTAAACTTTACAAAAAACATAATAGATCATTGGTAGAAATATGGAAGTTAAAAAGCATTGTCAATGAGGGTTAGGAAGAAAATTAAGAATGTACTGTAGGAAAAATACAGATATATAGTACGTTTAATTATGCACAGAGTTGATAACCTTGAAATAAACTGAATTGCCATGGGAAACACTGCAGACGGGTAACTTCTGAGAGCTCAGGACAAAACTGTTAGAAACATTTTCAATTTGAGATGAGGAGGAATGCGGCAGAGACAAAGAAGAAATAAAGAGGGAGTTGTCAAGTTGTATGGGATCAAAGGATTAAGGAGTTTAAAGAAGGAAGGGGTTTCAGCAGCATCAAATACTACAAAGAGTTTGAAGAATGGAAAATGCTATTGAATTTCACAATCGGGAGACCATTATCTTTCTCAGGAGAGCAATTTCTCTCAGATAACGTGTAGTGAAAACACTGCAAAGTTTTTAAAGTGAATGAAGAAAAAAGTGAGGCAATGAGGGCAGAATATTCAATTAAAATATTTGGTGATAAAAGAAAAATAGTGTGGTAGCTTCAGAGAGACTTTTTTTTTTGAGTTGAAGTCTCACTTTGTCACCCCAGCTGGAGTGCCATAGCACACTCACAGCGCCCCCAGCATCGACCTGCTGGGCTCCGGCGATCCCTCTGCCTCACCCTTCCAAGTAGCTGGAACTACAGGTGCATGCTACAATGCCCGGCTAATTGTTGATTTATTGTAGAGAAGAGATCTTGCCATGTTGCCCAGGTGGGTCTCGAACCCACGGGTTCAGGCAATCCACTTGCCTCAGCCTCCTAAAGTGCTGGGATTACAGACTGAGCCACCCAGCCCGGCCTAGAGAGACATTTGTAAGGAGTGCAAATGTCCTTTAGGGCATGGAAATTCAACATCCAGTGGAAAATGAGGAAGGGGCTAATAAAAGGAACTGAGACATTCACTAAAAGTAGAAGTGATACACTCCCCTCCAAAAAGCAATCTTTGACAAGAAAGAAGGAAATTTATTTCTCAAATATGTGAACAGAGTGAGCACAGAGGATGCACAACCAAAGGACTTAGCATTGGAGAGGAAGCTCTGTTAGTGATTGATACAGTATAATAAGATTAAAAACATTAGGGATGGTCATGAAAGCTGAGGTGAGGATGGGGAAAGTTTGGAAAAGTTTTTTCTTAGGAGGGTAATAAGAGACAGGTAGGAGAAAATTGAAAGGGAACATAATAGCAGCCAAGGTTAGAGAGCAACTATTTGCAATTAATGCAAGTAGCAGAATTTCTGCAAATTTCTAGCAATACCAGGTAGCTTGAGAGGGAGTAGTACAGATTTTAAAAATTGAGACTTTTTCAGGGCTGTTGAATAGCAAAGAATAGAGGGATTCTAAGATGTAGAACATGCATACTTTAAAAGGCTTCCCACGTGTATAACCCAGAGGCAGACTGAAGCACAATACAGTTCATGGCCTGAGATGGCCTCAGGTTTTGATTATCACATTCTCACATTTCAATGGAGGTATAAATCTAACCTGTGATGCTTGATAAAATTTCTCTGGCTCCACTCTGGATATACTAATTCAGTTAGAATAAAGTGCAGCCAGGTGTCTGTGTTGTAATGAGTGCCCCAGGTGATTCTGACACAGGTGCTCTGAGTTACATATTGAGAAATATTGCTCTGATCCCATATGGATAAATATGGACCTAGGAGAATAGGGAATAAGTTAAAGGGCCATAGGTCACAATGATAACGAATAAGTTGGGTTGTAATCAGAGAACAGCTAAGGTAAAAGAAAGCAGTTGCAAGAGAGAGGTTCATTTCAGAAAGTGAGCATTGAAAATGGAGCTTTTTGAAAAAGGTTGTTATATTTTAGAGTAAAGGAAAAACTTTTATTCTTCTGCTCACCCTTGTCTTTCTTGCTACATTCCAAGAAGGGCTTATTTTGCAGAATGTCAGGACAGTAAGTTAGCCACAGTTAGTAGTTGTTGGGGCTGTATTTTACTAAATATTCAAATTCATGACTGTAACACTAATCTGCTTTCTCCTTCCATGTGACAAGGTAAGAGACCTGGGGCCTATTAAAATGTTTGCCAAAGAGGCATGCATGTGAAAAGACATGCACTACCCAAGCAAAGCCATTCTTGTATTTTCCATTTCTCTTTGTCCTCTTTTGTTTGTGTTCTTTCTCTAGGAAACAGCAGAAAAAAAGAAAAATTGTGAATCTGCAGTTTTCTTGATCTTCCAATAAAATTCTATTTATTAAAGTCCCAAACCACATTAAATTTCTTTATCAGAGGTCAAAAACATAATATAAATATAAGATTGCCTCCTTCTCATTATAATTGTTATCATTTTCTGTGACGTGCATTAGAAGAGATTTAGTGAGATAAAATGTTTATAATACTAAATAGAGAGTTTGCTACACAGTTAGCCCTCAGTAAATGGTCCTTTAAGCTAGTGGAAACTATTTTGGCATTTCTCATATCCATTCTAGGAAAGAGATTCAGAATTTCTTGTAAAGCCAGTGTGTGTGGATAAGTGTTGCCTGTTGATTTGAGATTCTATGGCAAGTGATTCAGACTCAGAGACAGAATTTAGTACAAAATGGTGGCATAGAAAAAAGCTGACTTCACATCTCCTACAAAGAAAACAAAAAACAAATATACAGCACCATGATGATCACCAGAGATATTCTAGAACTCAAATATGAAGATGAGGCAGCTCCTGAGGCTACAAAAAAATTAAAAATCTCAGAGCAGACAGTAATATAATTGAACTTTGACATCCATGACATCTCCTCTCCCACTCTGTCTATCATGAAGCACATAGACCATTTTATTTCAACTCACTGGTTCTACATGGGAAAAAGTGAGATCAAGGTGAATCAACTTCTCTACCATCCCAATTCCTTGGCAGGAGACCTGTCCCTGTCTTAAACCCACAAAAATAATGCTAAGTGCTTGAAAGGCAAAATATTTCTGAGGACAGACAGAGGCAAAGGGAGAGGGGGCAGGACTAGTATTCCCAGCCCTGAAAACTATGCTTTATAACTCAGTCAAAGGAAATGCCAAATCAGAGTGACTATTCAGAAGCACCACACTATAGAAAGTTTTCCCACAAGTCCCTAGGGCATCGCCCCCTAGCCAACCTTTCTTCACTGCTAGGATAGAGCAGCACTCCAATCATTTACTGGCCAAGGTAAGCCTAGGTTTTCAGCACCACATACAGACAAAAAAGAGGCAGGGATCTAGCAGTAAAGAAACTAAGCAAACATATGCAGTAAAAGCCAAAAGAAGTCAATTGTTGAAGACTGGAATAAACAACTAATTCTTCAATACAAAGACACAGACATATACTCACAAGAAACAACAGCAAACAGGAAACTATAAATGAACAACGCATAGAGCCAGTGACTGACCTCAATTAAGATGATGATGTGTGAGTTTTTTTTACTGAGAACTCAAAACAGTAGTTTTAGGAAAATTCAGTGATCTTCAAGATAACAGAGAAAAGCAATTAAGAAATTCATCAGAGAAATGTAACAAATAGAATGAAATCATTAAAAAATAAAACAAAATCTTGGAACTATGAAATACATTTAATGAATGGAAAAATTCACTAGAGGTTATCAGCAGAATTGATCAACTAAAGGAAAGAATCAATAAACTTGAAGATAGGATATTTGAAAAACACAGTAAAAAAAAATAAAAATAAAAAGAATGTACTGGAACAAAGAACACCTACAAGACACAGAAAACTCACTCAAAAGACAAAATATAAGAAATACTCATGCAAGAGGGAGTTAAACAAGAACAAGGGGTAGAAATCTTTTTCAAAGAAATAATAGAAGATGTTTGAAAACTTGAGAAAGATGTAAATATCTAAGTACTAGAGGGTCAGAAAACACCAAACAGATTAGACTGAAATAAAACTACCTAAAGATATATAATAATCAAACTCTTAAAGGTCAAGGACAAAGAAAGAATCCTAAAAGCTGCAAGAGAAAATAAGCAAATAACATATAAAGGAGCTCCAGTTCTAACTACAGACTTCTCAGTGAAAACCATACAAGACAGGAGGAAGTGGAATAACATTTTTAATGTGCTGAAAGAAAAAACAAAACAAAACAAAAAACAAAACTGACATCCAAGAATATTGTATCCAGCAAAGATATTCTTCAAATACAAAAAAGAGATCAAGGCTTTCTCAAACAATAGTTGAATTTACCACCATCAGATCTGCCTTAAAGGAACGCTGAAAAAACTTCTTTTATCTGAAAGAAAAATTTACTAATGTGCCCCTCAAAAAGGAAAAAAAAAACTTGAAGGTATAAAACCCATTGATAAAATTAATTACACACACACACAGACACACACACACACACACAAAACAATAGTACTATACTCATGGTTTACAGTACATGTGTAACTTTAGTGTAAAACCCAAAAGACAAGTTTACCAAAAACATTATCTACAGAACCTCTTGAGAGATAGATAATATTAAGTCATGTAAATTATGGCATCATAAAGTAAAAATGATGGAGGATAATGTTAAAGTTTTAAAAGTTGTTTATATTATCTTTTTGTGACAAAGATAAATTGTAGCCTCTTTAAAATAACTTGTTATGAGATTTTTTTTGCAAGTCTGATAATAACTACAACGCAAAATCGATATAGATTCACACACACACACACACAATTAAAACATACTACTAGAGGAAAATCACTTAACAACAAAAGAAGTCAGTTAGAAAGAGAGAAAGAGGGGAGTCTCAAAACACCAGAAAACAAGCAACGCAACAACAGTAATAAGTCCTTACTTACCAATAATAACACTGAATGTAAATAGACTCAATTATCCAATTAAAAGGCATAGAGTGGCTAAATGGATAAAGAAACAATACCTAACTACATGTTTCCTACAAGAAACCCACTTTACCCATAATGACACACATATACTGAAAGGAAAAGGGTAGAAAAAGAAATTGGAAAACAAAAAGAGCAGTAGCTAGACTCATATCAGATAAAATACACTACAAAGTAAAGACAGTAAAATGAAGAAAAGAAGATCACTATATAATAATTAAGAGGTCAATTCAGTAAGAGGGTGTAGCAATTATAAATATTAATGCATTCAACACTGGAGACCCCAATTACATAAAGCAAGCAGTAATTGGTGTAAAGAAAGCATTAGACTTCAATACAATACTTTTAGGGTTACTTTAACACCTCATTAGTAATGGATATATCATTCATATAAAAAAATCAACAAAGATATATTGGAGTTAAACCACACACAAGAACTGATAGGCCTAATAGACATTTATAGAACATTTAACCCAGCTGTTGTAGAATACACATTTTTTTCATTAACATGTGGAATATTCTCCAGAACAGATAATATCTTAGGCCACAAAACAAGACCGAACAAATTTTTAAAAAAGTAGAAATCACATCAAGTATCTTTTCTGACTGCAATAGCATAAAAAATTGATAACAAGAAGAACCTTGAAAATGCACAAAAACATGGATATTAAACAATGTGTTCTTAAATGATCAATGGGTAAGTGAAGATATTAAGAAGAAAATTTAAATCTTCTTTGAAGCAAATGAAAATGGAAATACAACATACCAAAATCTATGTGTTACAGCAAAAGCTGTACTAAGAGGGAAGTTTATAACAATAAACACATGTGCAAAAATTAGAAAAACCTTAAAATAAACAATCTAATAATGCATCTTAATAAACTGGAAAAGCAAAAACAAATCAAACCCAAAATTATTACTAGAAGAAATAATATAGATCAGAGAACAAATAAATTATCTTAAAACTAAAACAAAATACAGAAGATCAACAAAAGGTAAAAGTGGTTTTCTTGAAAAAGATAAATTTAAAAAATCTTTGGAAGGCAAACTAAGAGAAAAAGAGAGAGGGAAGGGGGGAGGGAGACAGAGAGAGAAAGAGAGAGAGAGCAAGAAACCCAAATAAGTAACATTGGAAATGACAAAAATAACAATTGAGACTATAGAAATATAAAGCATAATTGAGAACTATTAAGAAGAACTATACACCAACAAAGTAGAATATCTAGAAGAAAAAGATAAATTTCTGAACACATTCATCCTAAGACAGAACCACAAAGAAATTTTAAAACCTAAATAAATCAATTACAGGTAATGAGATTTAAGTAGTATTAAAAAAACTTCCACCAAAGAAAAATCTAGTATCAGATGTCTTCAATACTGAATTCTAGCACACACTTAAAGAAGGACTCATACTAATTCTACTCAAACTCATCAAAAAATTGAGCAAGAGCAAATTCTTGCAAACTCTTTCTTGAGTTCAGTATTATGCTGATACAGAAGCCAGATGAGCACACAATGAAAAAAGAAAACTAGAGGCCAACATTACAAGTGAAAATGGATGCAAAAATTCTCAACAAAATATAAGCAAACCAAATTCCATGACGCATTGAAAAGATCATTCATCATTATCAGCTGGGATTTACCCTAGTGATGCAAGAATGGTTCAACACATGCAATTCAATAAACACAATACATTACATTGATAGAGGCAAGAACAAAAAACATACAATTATTTCAATAGATGCTGAAAAAGCATTTGATGATATTCAACATGCTTTTGTGATAAAAAGATAAACATTTCATACTGGGGTTAAAACAAACATACCTCAAAACAATAAAGACTATAGATAACAAAATCATAGCTTATATTTTATTAAATGGTGGAAAAATTGAAAGACTTCCTTCCTAGATATGGAATAAGATAAGGATACCCCTTTTCACCACTTATATTCAGCATAATACTGAAAGTTCTGGCCAGAACAAATCAGCAAGAGAAAGAAACAAAGAGCATTCAAATTGGAAAGAAAAATGCCAAATTATTTTTGTTCATGCTTGACATGATCTTAGGCTTAGAAAAACCAGAAAACTTCACCAACAAACTATTAGAACTTATAAGTTAATTCAGGAAAGTTGTAGGAAACAAAATTGATATACAAAAATTGGTAACTTTTATATATGCCAATAGTGAACAATCTGAAAAGAAAATCGATAAAGCAATTTCATTTACAATAGCTACAAAGAATATAAAATACCTAGGTATCAATTTATCCAAATAAATAAAAGATTTATAAAAGGGAAACTATAAAACACTGATACAAAAAAAAAAAATAGAAGAGGACACAAAAAATTTGAAAGACATTCCATGCTCACAGATTGAAAGAATTACTATTGTGAAAATGACAATATTATCCAAAACAAATACAATCTTGATTTAAAACATTGATGCCATTCATCATAGAAATAGAAAAAACAAAACAAAACTTAAAATTTGTACAGAACCACAAAAGACCCCAAAGAACCAAAGCAATCAAAAGCAAAAAGAACAAAAATGGAGTTATCACATTTCCTGACTTCAAAATTTACTACACATATATAGTAACCAGGTAGCATGACATTGGCATAAAAACAGGCATATATACCAATGGAATGAAATAGAGAACCCAGATATGCACATATACATTTTCAGCCAACTTTCAGCTATGACAAAGTTGCCAGAAACATACAATGGGAAAAGACAGCCTCTTCAAAAGAAAAAGTTGGAAAAACTGGTTAACTAATGCAGAAGAATGAAACTAGACTCCTATCATATAGAAAAATCAAAATGAATTAAAGGTTTAATCCTGGATACCTGGAACTATGACACTACTAGAAAAAAACATTGGGCGGGAGCAATGACTCAGCCTGTAATCCCAGCTCTTTGGGAGGCTGAGGCAAGAGGATTGCCTGAGCTCAGGGGTTTGAGACCACCCTGGACAACTTTGTGAGACCTCATCTCTACAATAAATCACAAAACTAGCCAGTGCATTTGTAGTTCCAACTACTTGGGAGGCTGAAGCAGAAGGATTACCTAAGCCCAGCAGGTTGAGGCTGCAGTGGCCATGAGCATGCCACTGTACTCCAGCCTGGGTGACAGAGTAAGACTCCAACTTAAAAAAAAAAAAATGAAAAAGAAAAGAGAGACAGAGAAAAAAAAAAAAACATTGGGGAAATGCTCCATGACATCTGTGTGGGCAGTTTTTTTGTGCAAAATGTCAAAGCACAGGCAACGAAAGCAAAAATAGACATTTGGAATTACATCAATCTAAAAAGCTTCTTTACGGTTAAGGAAATAGTCAAAAAAGAAAGAGAACCCACAGAATGGGATAAAATATTTGCAAAATATCCATCTAACCAATAATTGATAACAGCAATATAAGGTGCTCAAAAAACGCGGTAGCAAATATCAATCAATCAATCCATAATCCAATTTAAAAATAGACAAAAGTTTTGAATACAAATTGCCAACAGGTGTATGAAAAATGCTAAACCTCACTAATCATTGGAGAAACACAAATCAAAAGTAAAATGAGATATCATCTCACTCAGTTACAATGACTTTTATCAAAAAGACAATAACGGAAACTGGCGTGGATGTGAAGAAAGGGGAGTCCTTGTACACACATTGTTGGTGGGAATGTAAATTAGTACAACCACTATGAAGAACTGTATGAAGCTTCTTCAAAAAAATAAAAACAGAACTAGCATATGTTCCAGAAATCCCACTGCTGGGTGTATGTCCAAAAGAAAGGAAATCAGGATATCAAAGAGATACCTGCACTCCCATGTTTACTGCAACACTATTCACAATGGCTGAAATATGTCTAAGTGTCCATCAGCAGATGAATGGACAAAAAAATTTAGAATATATAAACAATGGAATATTATTCAGCCACAGAGGAATAAAGTTCCATCATTTGCAATAACATGGAAGAACAAAATATAGATTATTATGTTAAGTGAAATAAACCAAGCACAGAGAGATAAATAGTGCATTTATTACTCCTATGAGGGAGCGAAACCAGTGGATCTCATGAGGATAGAGGGTAGATTGCTGACTGCCAGAAGTCAGAATGGGCAGGGGACAGGGAACATGAAAAGAAGCTGATTAAGTGGTACAAATATATTGTTGTTAGAAGAAATAAGTTAGTTTAAAAAAAATTGATTGACAATAGTGTTTGAAAGCACAGTAAAGTGACTATAGTTTATAATATTCTGTTGTATATTTTCAGATAGCTAGTATATAATAATTCAAATGGTTCTAGAATAAAGAAAAGACAAATATTTAGGATAATGGATATCTCAAATACACTAACTGTATAAATGTGCTAAACTGTATACTGAAACTGTGTACATCTTTTAGGCATCAATAGAAAAAGAAAAATACACAAAAAATTTTTAAAGACATACTGGAAATGATACTAGATATTTTACAAAACAAAGCTACTCTGTATGTTCATGTGACTAATAGACTTCAAACGGTAGAGTTCTTAAGAAACTAGATTTTAATTTCTACAGAAAGCATTTTTATATCTGACTTGGTAGAAATGTACACTTCTGTCCCACTATGTCAGCAGGGAGATGTGTATAGACAGCAGTAAATTCATAGCATAGCATTACATGAAAAAGTTGAAAAGAATTAAGATAATCTATATGTACTAATATGGAACAATCTATAACTATAATGTTGTCTGGTAACGACAAATTACAGAAATGTAAGTAGGGCATTCTGTCTTTTTTTTAAACTTAGGTAAATAAATCATGTATTTAGAAAAAAAGATGAATCTGCAGATACATTGCATTTAAAAAGTCTCAGTGACAGAAGATTTGTCATCTTCAACATGAGGCTCCTGAGGCTGTTTTTTTCTTTCTCTACAAACAGGGAAGGAGAAATAAGGAGATATTTATGAGCCAAGACTGGAAAAGGTAAAATTCACTTCCTTTTGCATCTGCATTTCATCAGCCAGAACTGATGAACATGATCACATCTAACTTTAAGGTAGGTTTAGAATGTTGTGCTGGAAGCAAAGAATTTCGTTGAGCACCTTATAATCTCTGCAGAGTTACAAATGAAGAGCACCCATTGGGATCTTCCAAATGGGCTTTTCAGTGACTGAAAGTTGGTATAAGGGACTTCACCATAGCTTTGGTGAAGTCAAGAGGCCAGCAGAGAGTTGGAGAGAATCCAATGTGGACCTAAGCAGATGGTTTCTGTGTCAGGATATTGGTTGGGCCTCACTTCCCTCTGAAACCTAATGATTCTGTCTTCCTGTTGTTTTCTGTGAAATTTTATTCTCACAATTTTTTTCCCTGCTTTTGTTATTCAGAGAGGGTTTTATTGTCCCTATGTCCTCTCCCTTTTAATGAAAATTCTTCTCAATTTCTTGCTGTTGCTATTGAAGTACAGAAAATCTCCAAAGGCAGGGCTTCCTTTCAACTTACTAGAGCAGTGGTTCTTTTTTGCTTACAGTATGGTTTCTTGTACCCTTGCACTCTATTGCTTACATCAACCTTCGGCAAGGAGCACATCTGAAGGACATGCTTGCAAACTATCATATGCTTCTACCCAATGTACTTATGGTCACTCTCCCTAATTTATCAAATATTTTACTTTCCTCTTTCTCTGTCATCTCTATATTGACAATCCTTCTTGATGCCTGTAATGCATATAGACACATTGCAGGAGTTACAGGAAGAATGAAGAATGGGGTCCATTTTGCAATTAACTGTAGCCTGTAGTTTATTAGCAGAAAATGGCAGAAGTTGTGGAAAATTTAGATTCCATCTAATTTGTAAATTTGTAGCTAAGAAGTGAATACATCAACTTCATAAATTGTATCCTATATTGAATACATGTTTTAAGAGAACATGAAATACACATGCATACACACTTATCTATCATCTTTCTGTCTGTCTTTATGTCTGTCTATTACCTATCTATTTTATAGCCTGTAGGATTGGAGTTAACTAAGTCAAACTTTAATATTTGCCATAGGCAGGATTCAGGATTGGTTGATGATGTGACCTATTATAATAAAATTACTCCAGCAGTAAAGGCATACTCTGTATATGGTGGCAACATTAATTGAAAGAAGAGTATGCTTCAAATCTTGCAGAAGACAGTTAGAAGTAGACAAATATTTTCCCAAGTGATCTCAGCCAATTTTCTCTGAAACCACTTCTTTCATATTTACTAACAACTTCCATCACATGAAAATCCAGGAAGTTTTTGTTCATTTCTTTCTTTCTCAATATTTTTCTCCTTTGGCCTTTTTGTGAGGATTAAAAGAGTTAATATGCATACAAATTTTAGAATAGTATGTGGCATTTGATAAGTGCCATATGTTCATAATCTCAGTAATAATTGTGGTTATTATTACTATTATTGTCATTACTATCTAGCTCCTTGGCTTTAAAAATAATCAGTCCTGCTATTAATGCTTGTTTTGAAAACACAACTTTCTTCTAAGCAATTTATATATTAGGAAACAATTGGAGCATAATGTAAATTTCACATTTCTTGTGCACAATTTAATCTAAGAAAAACACTAGGCAGAAAACTGTACTCAACTGAACCGAGCAGTATAAGACTAAGAAAAACACACCCATGCATTCATCTCACGAGGACAATGAATTACTCTATTCACATCTACTATTATGTTCCTTCCAATCTCATATAACCTTCCTGGTGCCACTTCACAATAACACTCAAGCTGCAACCCTATCTGTAGCCACTCGGGTCAGATGGCTCTATGTCTAACTCTTTAAAAAATTTGTCTCTCCTTCCTTTCATTCTATTCTTTTTTTTCTTTTCTGTCTTATTTTCTTTTTTTATTATAAAGATGTGGGGCACAATTCAGGGTTAGATATACAAATGGTGATTATGCAGGCACCCTTGTTGAGGAGGTATGCCCCTCCCTCCCCTAACAGTTTCCCTCAACTGCCAATCCCACCCCCACTCCCATGACAGTTTCCCACTACTGTCAATCGTTTTCTTATAGTATTATGATTTTCAAGGTCCGACTAAGAGTGAGAACATATGGTACTCTGTTCCTTGCTTCTGTGATAGATGACTGAGTATAATCAACTCTTAATCCATCCAAGTTACTGCTAAGTCCCTATGTTTGTCCTTCTTTATGGCTGCATAATATGACATTGTGTATATGTACCACATTTTTTTTTTATCCAGTCCAGCTTTGATGGGCAACATGGTTGGTTCCATGTTTTTGCTATCGTGAATAGAACTGCAACAAACATACGTGTGCAGGTATATTTTTTGTAGAATGATTTGAGTTCCTCCAGGTATATTCCCAATAGGGGAATTATTGGGTCATATGGAAGGTCAATTTCTAGTTCTTTCAGAAACCGCCACACTGTCTTCCAAAGAGGTTGCACTAGTTTGCATTCCCACCAGTAGTGTAGAAGCATTCCTTTTTCTCAGCATCCTCACCAGCATCTGTTGTTGTTTGTTTTATTAATGATGGCCATTCTTACTGGGTTAAGGTGGTATCTCAATGTGGTTTTGATTTGCATTTCTTTGATGATGAGTGATGCTGAGCACTTTTTCATGTGTCTGTTGGCTGCCCGTATATCTTCTTTTGAGAGGTGTCTATTCATGTCTTTTGCCCACTTTTTAATGGGACTGTTTGGTTTTTTTTTCCTTTTAGCACGTTTGCATTCATTGTAGACCGAAGATGTTAGGCCTTTGTCAGATATACAGTTGGCAAATATTTTTTCCCATTCTGTGGGCTGTCTCCCTGTTCTCTTGATGGTTTCTTTTGCTTTGCAGAAGCTCGTTAGTTTGATGAGGTCCCATTTGTCTATCTTATTTCTTAAGGTATGGGCATTTAGGATTTTGAATAGGAATTGGTTCCAGTTCCAATTTTCATAAGGGCAACTCCTGAGTTTTCTAAGATTCTTATAGTTTGAGGTTTTATGTTCAGGTCTTTGATCTATTTAGAGTTAATTTTTGTGTATGGTGATAGGTAGGGGTCCTGTTTCAATCTTCTACATGTGATCGGCCAGTTTTCCCAGCATCATTTACTGAATAGGTTCTCCTTTCCCCAGCAGCTGTTGTTGGAGATTTTGTCAAAGATGAGTTGGTTGAGAAATTGAGGCTTTGCTTCTGGAATCTCTATCCTGTTACACTGGCCTATGTGCCTGTTCTTGTACCAATACCAGGCTGTTTTGATTACTGTAGCCTTATAGTAACATTTGATTTCTGGAAGTGCAATATATCCTGCTTTGTTTCTTTTGCTAGGGATTATTTTGGCTATTCATGGTCAATTATATTTCCCTATGAATTTTTGTATTGTTATTTCTAGGTCTGAGAAGAATGATGTTGGTAATTTAATGGGTATTGTGTTGAATCTGTAGATTGCCTTTGGTAGGATGGACATTTTAACAATGTCGATTATTTCTATACATGAGTACGGAATATTTTTCCATTTGTTTGTGTCTTCTTGGATTTCTTTGAGCAGTGTTTTGTAATTTTCAATGTAGAGGTCTTTCACTTCTCTGGTTAGGAAGATGCTGAGGTATTTCTTTCTTTTTTGTGTGTGTGGCTATTGTGAATGGGATTGTGGTTTTAATTTGGGTCTCTGTCTGTTTGTTGTTGGTGTATAGGAATGCAACTGTCTTGCACATTTATTTTATACCCTGAGAGTTTGCCAAAGTCCTTTTTCAGTGCAAACAGGTTTTTGACAGATTCTCTTGGATTTTCAAGGTATAGGATCATATCATCAGCAAAGAGGGATAACTTGACTTCTTCATTTCCTATTTGGATACCCCGGTTTTTCTTCTCTTGTCTAATTGCCTGAGCTAGGACTTCCAACACAATGTTGAACAAGAGGGGTGAGAATGGGCAACCTTGTCTTGATCGAGTTTTCAGGGGAAATGTTTCCAGTTTCAGTTCATTTAGCAAATGTTAGCTGTGGGTTTATTGCATATGGCACTTACCATTTTGAGTTATGTTCTTTCTATACCTAGGTGTCTGAGGGTTTTTAACAAGAAGCGATTCTGGATTTTTATCAAAAGCTTTTTCTGCATTTAATGAGATAATCATGTGGTTCTTGTTTTTACATCTGTTGATGTATTTAATTACATTTATGGTCTTGCGAATGTTGAGCCAGCCCTGCATCCTCGGGATGAAGCCTACTTGGTCATGGTGGATGATTTTTTAGATGCGTTTTTGGATCCAATTTGCTAGAATCTTGTTGAGGATTTTTGCATCTATGTTCATCAGAGATATTGGCTTGTAGTTCTCTTTTTTTGTTGGATCTTTATCTGGTTTGGTTATCAGTGTGATGTTAGCTTCGTAAAATGATTTGGGGAAAATTCCATCTTTCTCAATTGCCTGGAATTCTTTCAAAAGGATTGGTATCAGCTCCTCCTTGTACATTTTGTAGAATTCTGCTGGAAAG
>CAUYQG010146983.1:0-21683 GCA_963574415.1 Tarsius wallacei | reverse complement strand
AATTAATATGTAATAGGGTTTTTGTAATGGCAGGGACTGGCCATTCATATTCTAGATTTGGAATATCTGGCATTGTCTATTCTAAAAACATGAATTAAAAGAAGGGTGTTCACCAACCACTAGGGAGAGGAGAACCTATTCAGCAAATGGTGCTGGGAAAACTGGCTGACCACATGCAGAAGATTAAAACAAGACCCCTACCTATCACCATAGACAAAAATCAACTCAAAATGGATCAAAGACCTAAACATCAAACTTCAAACTATAAGAACCTTAAAAATGCAAGAGACACCCTTATGGAAATTGAAAGTGGCAACCAATTCCTGATCAAAACCCCAAGTACCCATGCCATAAGAGATAAGATAGATAAGTGGGACCTCATCAAACTGACAAGATTCTGCAATGCCAAAGAAACTATTAAGAGAACAGGAAGACAGCCTACAGACTGGGAAAATATATTTGCCAACTCCATGTCTGACAAAGGTCTAACATCTAGAATCTACAAGGAACTCAAAAGTGCCAAAAAGAGAAATACAGCCCCATTACAAAGTGGGCAAAAGATATGAATAGATACCTCTCAAAAGAAGATATATGAGCAGCCAACAGAGACATTAAAAAATGCTCAGCCTCACTATTCATCAAAGAAATGCAAGTTAAAACTGCACTGAGATACCACCTAACTCCAGTCAGGATGACTATCATCAATAACTCAAAAAACAGCAGATGCTGGAGAGGATGCGGTGAAAAGGGAACACTTCTACACTGTTGGTGGGAGTGTAAACTAATGCAACCTCTGTGGAAAACAGTTTGGCAATTCCTAAAATATCTAAAAACCGACCTTCCATACAACCCTGCAATTCTCCTACTGGAAATATACCCAGAGGAACTCAAATCACTCTATGAAAAAGATACCTGCATGCGTATGTTTATTGCAGCATTATTTACAATAGCAAAAACATGGAACCAACTGTGCTACCCATTGAAAGAGGACTGAATTTTAAAAAGTGTGGTACATATACACGATGGAATATAATGCAGCCATAAAGAAGGACAAAATTATGAACTTCACAGCAACCTGGATGAACTTAGAATCTATAATACTGAGTGATCTATCACAGAAACAAAGAACTGAGTATCACAGGTTCTCACTCATAAGCGGACCTTGAACAATTATTATAACACTATATGAGAAGGATTGGCAGTAGTGGGGAAACTGCCAAGCGGGGGAGGTAGAGGCAGGATCAGCAGTAGTGGGAATCTGCCGGGGGTGGGGCACACCTCATCAACAAGGGTACCTGCATAATGAGCATTTATTTGTATACCTAACCCTGAATTGTACTCCACGTCTTTAAAATAAAAAATTTTTAAAAAGAAAAGAACGGTGTTTCAAAACAATCACTGAAGCTGAGCTCTGCTACTCTTTGGAGTAGAACAATGGAGTAGAACCTTCTGGTTCACATTGTTGAACACTGGATTTGGTTTAGCCCTAGATGGCAGCATTGAGGGCACCAGTAGATGTGTGAGTCAGCATTCTAGGAAAACAGATTTCCTTTCAACATATGAAAGAACTTTCCCATAATTGCCTTTTGATGAGGTAAATTACCCATCAGGACAAATTACCTGTCAGACTTCCAGTCTTCTCCACTCTTTGCTTGACACATTTAGCTGGTCTATGAGTATTAAGAGAATGATTTGACTTGCTTTTAGGGCCTTGAAAAATAAAAGCTGAATTTATCTCAGGAAGGAAAGTAGCACGATATACTAAAAGTAGCTATTTTGAAATATTATTGATTGATAAAAATTCAAAGAAGAATAGTAGGTCATTTTAGTCCTATTGTTCACAGAGATTAACTTTGTTGTCCTGGCAAAATTATTGGTTCTTCTGTGACTTGGTTTACCTAAAGTTAAATAGTTATAAAAGTCAATGATTTTTCTCTCCCCTTGTTGCTTGGTATCAAATTAAAATGAAAAATCCCCAAAACTGAAAAGGAAAAGTGAGAGAAAGTACCTAAAAGTCAAAAAAGGAAGAAAGGAATTATTGAAATAACTGGCAGAATTAAGAAATCATGACTCAATGAACAGAGAAAACCAATGAGTCAAAAATGAACAGTTTTTCACATGAACTTTCTCTGCTCTTTGTAAGCCTTATTGTTTCATTAGTTTCTACTCCTTTGAAAGGTTGTTGGACATATCACATAGTGAGGGTAAAGACATTGTGAACCCATGCTTATCTTTCCTATTGACTTGTGTCCTAAGATTTTTTTCAAAAGAGGATGAGTGCTTAGCATCTATTCTTTGAATTGTGGCCATTGGATTGATTTTTATAAAAATGACTTTTCATCTAACCTAAAGAAGATCCCAAAGAGGCAGCCCCTTTAGTGTTACAGGGGACATATCATTCTTCTTGAGCAAGTCTCTTAACCTCTTTGTATCTCAATGCTGTCTTATAAAATGACACTAAGAATAGCACCATGTACAATTGTAATGCTTAAGTGATAAGCTTATTAAATCCCTTGAAACCATGTCTCCTATTAGTGACATTACTGATAATGTCAATACATGATGCCATTATTAATTTTAAATTCTCATCCATAGTCACAGCTTCAACTTTCATGTGAAGGCTCATAATTTCCAATTACTGGTCAGCCTGTGTTACTGAATATTGCACTGTCACAGACTCTTGTGCCTCTTCCTTCAAAATACTTAGCTCACAACTGTAACCCTCTTCTGTTTATTGAATTCAGTGTGTCTGTCTCAGCTATCTCCCACTGACCATGCTCCTTCCTCTCTGTCCAGTCTCACAATCCATTGATGGCACCCCGCCTGGCCACTCGCCCCACCATCTGCAGTGGATCACAAATGACAGGCACAATCCCACATCTGTGTCTTTGTTCATCCTGTTTCCCAAGACAAAATGCCATTTTCTTGGCACAAACAAATCTTGCCCATTTATCAAGGGCTTCAATTCCTAACAAAGTACCTTTACAACTTTGTCTTAGGCTAAAATAAATCTTGTCTATGCCAATTTGGTATTTAATTACAGGGTCTTTATCTGTGTTTTCTTTTGTTCTTTGAATGAAAGCAGTGAAGACTATGTTTATTGCTTCTTATATCTCCCATTGAGATCATTAGTAAATCACACATAAACTGGGAAGTTAAAATGAACAGAATTTCCATTTGAGTTGGAGTCTCACTCTGTCGCCCAGACTGGACCTGCTGGGCTCCAGCGATCCGTCCGCCTCAGCCTTCCAAGTATCCGGAACTACAGGCGCGCGGTTAATTTTTTATTTATTGTAGAGATGAGGTCTTGCCAAGTTGCCCGGGCAGGTCTCAAACCCGTGGGCTCAGGCAATCCACTCAACTCGGCCTTCAGAATTGCTGGGATTACAGGCTGAGCCACCAAGCCCGGCCTTGAGTCAGTTTTTGCTAAAACAACCTTAGAATATACCATAAAGATGGCTGTGGGAGTGGTAGATAGGGCATTTATAATTCTCTAAAACTCTTCATAATATCTACACTTAATTATTTATTCAACCTGCCGTACAAGGCCAAAACACAGTTAGTGTTTCCCCAAATCTATTATTGTCTCCGTTTTGCAGATGAGGAAACTGAGAAAGAGGTTAAATATTTTTCCTCAGGAGATAGAGCTTAAAGGTCATAACCTTCAAAGAGATAGTTATACAGTTTTCCCTGCATTTAATTACACACTATATATTCTCTTTTATTCATCAGCAATATAACAGAAACAGTCTGGTCTTGTTTAATTGTGGTATTGTCTAATTTCTTATGTGGAATCTTTGTAACTAGAAGTCACAAATCAGCAGCCCATGGCTAAATCTGCCATCAAGTTTATTTTATTTAGTTTATCCTTTAAAAAATTATATATTTAGCTGGGCTCGGTGGCTCAGCCTGTAATCCTGCGCCTTGGGAGGCAGAGGTGAGTGGATTGCCTGAGCCTGTGGGTTCGAGACCCGCCCAGGCAACTTGGTGAGACCTCATCTCTACAATAAATCAAAAAAATTAGCTGGGCATGGTAGCACACACCTGTAGTTCCAGCTACTTGGAAGGCTGAGGTGGAAGGATCGCCGGAGCCCAGCAGGTCGAGGCTGCGGTGGCCGGGAGCGGTCACTGCACTCCAGTCTGGGCAACAGAATGAGACTCCAACTCAAAAAAAAAACAACCTGGATTTATAGCTTCTTTTGAATGAATTCAAGTTAGATCAAATATTTGAATGTGACAAAAATTATTAAAGAACCAGAAGAAAGTATGAATTGATATTTGCATACTCTTGAGACTGTGAAATGTCTTTCTAGAATATGAAGTCCAAATTCCATTTTAAATGTTTTACATAAAAATTTAAATGTCTACATAGCAAAATAGACAGAGAGAAAGGAGAAGAGAAGGAGAAGGAGGGGGAGGAGGAGGAACAAGAAGAAGAGAAAGAAGAGAAGGAGGTGGAGGAAGAGGAGAAGTCCAAAAGACAAATTAGGGGAAAAAATTATAATGTGTATAAATGCTAACTATATCTAATATAAAAGAAGTCCATCAAAATCAATAAGAAAGTTATTAAATTTCCAATAGAAAAAGAACATAGAATTAAGAATTCATAGACAAAAAAATACAAGTTCCAAATAAACATATGAAAAGGTGCTTTAACTCACCAACAATGAAAAAAATTCAAATCAAAATAACAAGATTACAGTTTTTACCCATCATGTTAACAAATGTTAAAAAGACAAATACTATCCAATATTGGCAAAGGTATGGGAGAACAGGTGCTCTCATACGTGATGGTGAAAATATAAAATGGTACAACCTTTTTGGAGGACATTTGACATTACAATTTTTAATATGCTTTTTTTTTTAACTTGATGATTCCACTTCTAGAGACTTATTTTACACACATTGCAAAGATGTGTGCATAAAAACATGGCAGAATATTTATAATAAAGAAAAACTGAAAACATGTAAATGTCCAAGTCAATAAAAATATTAAATAAATTAAGGTATAGCTATACAATGATATACTAAGGAATTGTAAAAAAGTATGTAGCATAGTATTGGTGAAATGTATGTACTTTATTATTCCATTTAAAAATAAATATATATTAATATGTAGGGAAAATCTAGACTATATACAAACCATTAACAGCAATCTCTTCTGGTGGGACTATTTTATATATGCTTATACAATCTGCATTCTTTGAATTTCTTAATTTTATTATTATTATTAGTAGTAGTAGTAGTATTTTTGAGTCAGAGTCTCACTCTGTCTCCCAGGCTCAAGTGCAGTGGCACACTCACAGCCACCGCAGCCTTGATCTGCCGGGGTCAGGCGACCCTTCTGCCTCAGCCTTCCAAGTAGCTGGAACTACAGGCATGCACCAACATGTCCGGCTAATTTTTCTTGATTCATTGTAGAGGTGAGATCTTGCCAAGTTGCCCAGGCTGGTCTTGAACCCGCGGGCTCAGGCAATCTTCTCACCTTGGCCTCCCAAAGTGCTAGGATTATAGGCATGAGCCACTGTGCCCAGCCTATTTGAGTTTTTAACTAGAATATATTTCTATCACACTTTCATATAAGACAACCCAACTCTGTAGACAATTCATGGTTCTTTTATTATCTGTTTCCTCCTTATCTCTCTCTAGGGAGTCATTCCAGGATACTAGTATTCTGGGCAATCTGGAGAATAGATTCTATTATTTTATCCACTTCCCCTTCCATCCAAGGACCCCATGCACTTACTTTTTTTTTTTTTTTTTTTAGTCACCTAGGCTGGAGTGCAGTGGCATACACGGTCATCCAGCATCAACCTGCTGGGCTCAGGCAATCCTTCCACTTCAGTCTTCCAAGTAGCCAGAACTACAGGCACACACTACCACACCAGGCTAATTTTTGATTTATTGTAGAGACGAGGTCTCACCAAGTTCTCACAATGTCAGGAACTCCTGGGCTCTGGCAATCCTCTCACCTCAGCATCCCAAAGTGCTGGGTTACAGGCTTGAGCCACCACACCGGGCTGCCCTTACATATTTAAAATCAAGCAGACAGGTAAGGAAGAGGGTGTCTTCAGTCTTACACATTCAATCCTCACTTAGTCTCATTGGGCAAACTGCTTACAGTTTTTCTGTTTCTTTTTTTGTAAAATGGTCATAATATTATTTAATTATAAGAGTTTCTATAAGGGATTAAATGAGACTATAAATGCCTGGCACAGGATAAGTACCTGCTAAGTGGTAGCTGCTATTATCATCACTATTGTTATCAACTGTCTCCTTAGGGTTGAAACTCTGCCTATGTTATTCACTACGCATTTTACTGTGTTCAGTTTTATATGTAAATGGGTGCCTGAAGAGTGTTCCTTGATAGTTATGACCACATAGCCTCAAATTATTCCTGTCTATTTGAATGACTAGTGAGTATTGTTATATTTTTCAGGTTGGAGAATGCTTTTATAGGCTGACTCTAAGAAACCTTGACCATGTTCATTCTATCTGACTTTATACAACACAATTCTAGAATTACCCAGCACTGAATTAGTGGTGCTCTGGGGATGAAGGAATGGAATACAGAAAGGTAAAGGTAAATCTCTTTGCAGGCAGGGCAGGGTCAAGGGGTAGAGAGGAAGAAACCATGTTTGCATAAACCCCAACCCAATCTTCCTTTCAGTTTACTTATTGTGATTTCACTAAAGATAAAAAATAGACCTGTCTTTACTGAACAATCAAAAAGAATTTTTTTCTTTTATCTTTTCAGGTTTGAAATCTTAGAAAGTTTGTAGTTTGATGATTCTCATCGAAAGAGCCTCTAAGAAAAATACAAACAGCCCTAACTTAACAGCCCATTCTTAAACAGCTTCTTAAGAATTTTATTTTAAAAACCTCTTCATGATTGTTTGTATGAAACTCCGCCTGGTTAAAAGATGTGCTACAGAGAAAAAAACGTTGTTTTTTAGTATGGGTAGGGGATTTCTGCTATGATCAAATTATTAGACTATGTTTTATTGGGTTTCTGATTTAAGAAGGAATCTAATTTCTTTCACAGTGTATTTATTTGCCTTTGTTCATTGCTCTCAATCTCAATGCCATTAACAATCAAGATTTTTAAAAAATATTTCTAGATGTGGAAAAACAAATTGCTTGCTCATTCTCATTTTTGGTGATGGAATGTATGACTGCAGTCACTGTGATGCGCACACCTCTCTTACTTTCAGTTTTTCCCTTGTTAAGATATGGAAAGTAATAAAGATAATAATTTGAATAAAGGTGAGAAGACCAAGTCTTGGGCAAATTTCTCCACTGATTTTGCTTTTATTGTCAAGCTGATCTGAGTAAAAACTCCAGTCTTTTAAGGCAAAATTAATGCCAGGATTTCAGCATGTCTTTCCATGATCTCAACTCTCTAATCAACCTTCATTTGTCCCTCTTCGGAAGGGGAAATACATGCCAGTGCTTGGTGCAATGCTGTGTAACTGGTTAAAGTTTTCCATTTTTTTCAAGGGTTTAACTTTTTTCTTTTTTTTTTTTTTTGAGGTGGAGACTCACTCTTGTCACCCAGGCTGGAGTGCAGTGGCATGCTCATGGCCACCGCAGCATCGACCTGCTGGGCTTAGATGATCCTTCCGTCTCAGCCTTGCAAGTAGCTGGAACTACAGACGCATGCCACCACGCCCAGCTAGGGTTTAACTTTTTAGAAACTCCACATTATCATGGTCCTGTCAAAGACTGAGAACTTTGAATGCACTAAAAATGCTCTAGAGCAAAAATTCACATTTGATTTGAAGGAAACTTTTTTTGGTATGTGCATCTTGATGTTATTACAAATACTACCAGCACCAAAAATAGTTCATAATATGTAGTGGAACCATATAGTTCAATATCCATGTTTCACAGGGAAAGAAATAGAGTCTGAAATAACTCAAAAAGACTACCCACAGGTCCCAAGATCCCTGCTGCTGAGGGAATGTTTTGGCTTCTGATGCCAGCACTCAGGCTGATTCCCCTCTGCTAACAAGGAGGCTGTTCAGGGAGCCAGAGTTGAGGGCAAGACAAATGTTGCATTTTACCAAAGGCCTGGCTAGGAAAAGAGGATCTCTGTGTGCCTAGAAAATCTAGGCCAGAACAGATGATCAGTCCAGGTGGTTTGGCTGGCAAGGCAGGGAGAGCTGAGGTCTGAAGATGGTCTAAGTTCAAAGAACCGGGAAACACAGGAAAAAAACTTGTGAGTGGCGTCAGACAAAGAGGAGATATTCTGGGTTAATTCCAAAGGTATGAGCAGACGTGTCCAGCTTATTAAGAGACCAGGGTAGGCCGGGCTCGGTGACTCAGCCTATAATCCCAGCATTTGGGGAGGCTGAGGTGAGTGGATTGCCTGAGCCCATGGGTTCGAGACCAGCCTGGGCAACTTGGTGAGATCTCGTCTCTACAATTAAATAAAAAAATTAGCCAGGCACGGTAGTGCACGCCTGTAGTTCCAGCTACTTGGAAGGCTGAGGCGGAAGGATCACCAGTCCAGCAGGTCGACACTGAGGTGGCAGTGAGTGTGCCACTGCACTGCAGCCTGGGCAACGAAGTGAGACTCCAACTCAAAAAAAAGAGACCAGGGTAGGGCAAACAATTATATTAACTCCTGCTTCTAAAACCCCAAATTATGTGATATTTTAAGAATTCAAGTTAAAAGTATCCTCATTTGAATTAAATATAAAGGAAAAGCATCCTCATTCGAATCTTAAATACCAGTGGACAACAATCTTAAAACTAACAAAAGGTGAGTGAGCGCTTTCTTTTTGCTCATATAACCCATATAACTGGCTTTATCAGTTTAGGGGCACAAAAGCAGTCACAGTGCCCTAATTTTAGTGGTTAATTGTTTTAGCTTCACCCACAAGTAATCAGCAAGTCTAGTGACTCAATCTCAATTTTCTCTCACTTCTCAAACTCGCAGCCCATGTGAATTGTGAAGAAAGGTAGGTACCTACTCAGTTCAAGAAAGTCAGTCTTGATTCCAACACCAGGTAGCAGAGACTCTTGTTGTGATGGTTGCCATGGGTCACTCACAGGCCAATGGACATTTTCTCCTGCTAGGCTGATGATCTTGCTTTCCCAGATCTTGCCCAGGCCAAGGTGCTGCTGCACTGGGATTTAAGGAGCACTGTGATCTGAATGCATCCCCCAAAATTATTGTGTTGGAAACTTGATATCCAATATAACAGTGTTAGGAGGTGGGGCCTTTTAAGAAGTGTTTAGGTCATGAGAGCTCTGCCCTCAGGAACAGGTTAATGCTATTTTAAGAGGGTTTGCCCTTTCACCTTCCACCACGTGAGAACACGGTGTTCCTTCCCTCCACAGGACACAGCACTCCAAGTGCCATCATGAAACCAGAGACTGGGATTCACCAGACCCAGCTGGTTCCTAGATCTTGGACTCCAAGCCTCTAGTACTATGAGAAATAAATTCCTGTTCTTTATAAATTACCTAGTCTCAGACATTCTGCTACTGTAGCACAAAATGAACTAAGGAAAGGAGACAGCCAGCCAGTTCATGTATCCCCAGTCATTTCAAAGGCTGAACTCTCAGCCAAGGATTCACTGGGAAGGTCTTCCAACCTTAGCCACATGGTACAGATCTCCTCATTGCCCCATGAACCTGTAAGACTAGGCTTCTCATCCCTCACAGTGGGCTTCTCCCTCGGTCTTGTTATTCTTTCAAACTGCAGGAAAATCTCAATCCAATGCACCAGAGGGAGTCTAATGATGCTGAACTTTAAAAAAGCTTTCCACTCCGTTTCTCCCAGGAGGTTGCTCTCTTAGGAAGCATCTATGCAAACTTACCTGCCTCTTCTCCAGCAACAAGCTATGTTCATTAAAAGTTGCATGTACATTAAAAGTACATTGAGAGAGGTCTCATGGTCAGGCTATATTAAGATTCTGTTTTACCCTTCTTCTGGGGCAATGCGTGCCTATGTACCTTTTGTTTGTATAACTATTTGGTGTTCATGCAAAAGACTAGTTTGAAAAAGATGGTCCACTGAGCCCACTTATGACAGGGAAGTGTTGGCTGTTTCATGTGCTGCCTGAAGTTCTTACCTGTCTGTCCCACTAAGCAGTTTGTTATACCTGAAACACCAAATCTAAATTCATGGAAAGTAGAGCGAGTTTGGCACTTTATGCCACATCTTGGAATTCAGGTATGTCTGAGCATGTCTTGAAGGACAGCATGGTGGTCCAAGATGGGCTTATTTGCCTAAAGAACTGAAAAGCCTTCTAAGAAGAAAGAACTCATCCAGACATACACAAGAGTCCACACCCTCAAGTTTGGCTTAAGAACAAAGGGTGAAGGTGGTGGATGGAGAGGGAAGAAGGTCCAGGGAAAGAGTAGACCAAGGTGTTTTCCACTTAAAATGTCTTTCATGGAAGGCTGAGGTGGAAGGATCGCCTAAGCCCAGCAGGTTGAGACCATGGTGGCTATGAGCATGCTGCTGCACTCCAGCCTGGGTGACAAGAGTAACACTCCAACTCAAAAAAAAAAAAAACTGTCTTTCAGTCAAAATCCCATTAATTTGATTCCTAAACCCAAGGCAGGAGGCGACAATTAAGTATGAATAAAAACTAAAAGAGTCAGTTTACTAAATTTTGCAGACCTTAAGAAACCCAAGGCAATGCTTTTCGAAGGAAAAACAGGAGAAGGGTGTTTTATCTGGCATCAGATGCTTTGGTGGGAGTAATAGTGCCGTGACAATATTGGCAGCTTCAGGACATCACCACAGTGAGCTGAAGAAGAAAGCAGAAGTGGAGCAGAGAGTGGGTAAGCAAGTGCAAGTGACCACCACCTGGGCTGCCAGAATCTGCTAGGAGGAATTTCTGCAGGAGGAGCACAGCACGAGAAATTTTTTTGTTACTGTGACTTATTGCATACCCCAGTCTGGGATGGGGACACGAAGCCTCAAATATAGTTGAAGCTTGAATGTTTTCTGGAATCCCACTAGGCCTTCTGCATTCTATTTGTTTTCTGTAGATGAAAATATTTCAAAAGCTATTTGACAGGAATTCTTACGATTGATAGCAGCTGCTGAGAGCTGCAGGGAAGAGAAATCAATCTGCAAAATGGGTATATGTTGTTGAGTAAAAATCGACCATTAGAAACTGAATGACTTTGATTGCTTTGTCCTGTCCATGGCAATAAGTAGTAATGCTGGAGGTGCAAGGTTCTAGCAGGTGCCCTTGACCCCAAAGTTTGCTACCATGTGGAAATGTCAACTTTTGAGAACATTTGCTTGCAAATTTCTATGAGAAGAGTCTGTATATCATATCCTAAGCATAGATGTTTTCATTGCTTATAATCTAAGCCAAAGGACTTACCTGTCCCTTTGCTGTGATTTTTTTTTAAGAGTTGTGGGATATATGTGAAAATTTGCTACATAAGTAAATGGCGTGCATGTGAGGTTTGGACTTCTAGCAAGCCCTCTCTCCCCTGGTAGTGGACATGGTACCCAATGGGTGGTTGTGTGCTCCTTATTCCTCCTCTCTCCCTCCCCCTATTAGCAGTGCCCAGCATTTGTTGTTCCCATCTTTGTGCTCACATACCCAATGTTTAGGGCCCGCTTATGAATAAGAACATGTGGTATTCGGTTTTCTGTTTCTGTGATTGTTCACTTAAAATGATAGTCTCCAGCTGCATCTATGTTGCTGCAAAGGACATGATTTTATTCTTCTTTATGGTTGCATAGTATCCCATCATGCATATGTGCTACATTTTCTTTATCTAGTTCACTTTTGATTAGCATCTGGGTTGGTTCTATGTCTTTGCTGTTGTGAATAGTGCTGCAATGAACATACACGTGCAGGTGTCTTTTTGGTAGAGCAATTTGTGCTCCTCTGGGTATGTTCCCAGCAGTGGGATTGCTGGATCATATGGAAGCTCAATTTTTAGTTCTTGAAAATGTCCCACAAAGATTACATTCCCACCAATAGTGTAAAGTGTTCCCTTTTCTCCACAGCTATGCCAGCACCTATAATTTTTTTACTTTTTAATGATATCCGTCCTGACGGGTGTGAGGTGACATCACTCACTGTAGTTTTGATTTTCTTTGTAATTAATTTAACCAGTATTATATTTTACTTTTTAAAGAACCAGTTTTGATTTTTTTTGCCTTTTTATTGAGTAATATTTTAAAAGATTCTATTCTTTATCGTATTTCTCTTTTATATTTATGCTATAAATGAAGAATAGGAAGAAGAAACAGAAGAGTATCAGATATGAACATAACCCATGGCTCCCAAAGTGAAGCTGTAACTTTTTTTCCTCCCAAAAAGAAATCAGTCATTACTGATCACACCTTTTAGAAGATAATCACTATTAATGTTTTAGTAAACAGCTTACTTGTCTCTCTTCATGTAAATACAGAGAGAGAGAGAGAGAGAGAGAAAGAGAGACAGAGAGACAGACTGAGAGAGAGAGATTGAGAGAGAGAGGGCACACGTTTCTAGTTCCCTCAAGCAAAGTCTGGTACTTGAACCAGTGCCTAAATGTTGTCACCTAGGGCAGATAGACAGATAAGCAAACCCCGTGTTTCAAAATTACCCATAACGCAGCAGCTCCACAGATCAAATTAACCACACAGGACAGCCCTAAAGATCGCTCATGAAAATTGCTAGAACCACATTGTTATCTTGTTTCCAGAACAATTCATATCATCTGTGAGGAAACTCAAACTATAAAGCATTATCTTTGACGTACATGGTTGTCTGATGGGGGCCACAGTTCCTGAGTGGCTCAAAATACCACAGAAGTGGGTGGGGAGCACTTCTACCCAAGGAGAGTACTTTAACTTATTTTCCTGTGTCTGATACTGGAGAAAGTCTAAGTAGTTTTAGTTTACCTCTATTTCCTTGCAAGAATCCCTTATCTCCCTAGGCAACTGACACATGTTCTTTGCAACTTGTATGGGCTAGAGTAAATGCCTTTCTGCAGGTTTTCCCCATACTCTGAATAGCCTGTAAAAACTGTACATTACTTGAGAGCATTACAAAGCATTACTTGAGAGAAGGGGATTCACTAAGATGATAGAAGAGCCATTTCACCAATAAGATTTAATATTATAAGTATATAAAACACACAGAAGAAAACCATTTTCATATTTTGCTTGCATATTTTAATAAGTACAGTCCTTTTAGAGAACAATTTTGACATTATCTGTCAGAAATAATCAGATACCCTATTGAGTTGAATTGTGTCCCCTAAAAAAGATATGTTGAAATCCTAGTCCCTAGTACCTGTGATTGCGACCTTATTTGTAAATAGGGTCCTTTAGGATGTAATTGGTTCTGATTAGGTCATACTGGATTAAATGAGCCCTAAATCCAATGACCAAATATCCTTATAAGAAGGGGTCATTTGAAGAAGCAGAGAAGAGAACATCATGTGAAGACAGAGTTAAAGATTGGAGTTGTGCATCTACCAGCCAAGGAACACCAAGGATTTCTGGTAACCACCGGAAGTTAGGGAAAACACCTGTAACAAATTCTTCCTAAATCCTACCAAAATCTTTATTTCAGACTTTTGTCCTCCAGAACTATGAGAGGATAAACTTCCATTATTTTTAAGCCACTCAGTGTAGTATTTTGTTATGGCAGTCCTAGTAAATTTATACATCTCTACCCTCAAACTAAAAGAAATCCTTCTGTAGAAGTTATTCCAAAGAAAGTGTTAAAATATGAAAATATTCATATTATAAACATGTTTATCATGGTGTTACTTATAAAAAGGAAAAACTGGAAATAATAAAAAGTATAATGAGATAGCTAAATAAATTATGCTTATGAAGATTATATATTATGAAAAATGTTTATGATATAACGCTTTGTGAAAACAACTCATGACTATTTTATGTAAGGTATGATTACAGGTATCTAAAATATGCCAATTTAAAAACCTGAAATGAGATAAATGTTACTGATGATTAGGTTGGGCTGAGACCTTTTTCTATTTTTTAAAATCTCCACAATGAACGTGTAGTATGTTCTAGTTTGGAGGGAAAAAAAGGAAAACACATGACCTTACAAACAAAAGCTTTTTTCTTTTCATCTCTTATCTTCAAAATGTTAATAATGTTCTTGCATTTAAAAAAAATTTTTTTAATGAAACATTTAAAATGGTCAACTATTATCAAAATTTCAATTAATATACATATGGAATCCATAAAGAATGTGCTAATTATTCATGTTTCTATTGGAAAATAAATTCATATTCATAATCCAAACTGCATTATCTCTATTTAAAATCCTACATCGATGGACTATATTTTTAAAAACTTATGCTGAATATTTTCATTTAGCATAATATCCATTAGTTCTTCTGAGAATTTACAAGAGAAATGAAGAAGTATAGAAGATCTCTCCTTTTTCCATTGAGGATACTACCATTCAGAGCTAAAAGAAAGTTTGTCTTTCTTTGTGAAATATAGGTTATATGAGAACATGTCTATTTTGCTCATCATTATTTCCCTAAATCAGCACCTGGCACATGAGAAGTTCTCAATAAATATTTGTGGATTGAAAAGATTAGAGAGGAAACACACTTTATAGACTAAAAGCTGTGTATCTCCAGCTAATTACATTATCTTTTCTTGGTTAAGGTTTTCTGGTTTCATTGGTCTCTTCTTCCTTCTTTCCTTTACCCTTTATGACTTGATTCCTATCTTTTTCTTTTTCTTATTTGTTATTGCAATAAAAGAAGTGTCTCATATGGTTTTTGAAATTAGAATGAAAAATAAGTAATATTTTAAAATAATTAATTGTAAGTACTAATTATTTTAAATTGTAAGCTGTATGTTTTAAGTATTAAGCAACATGGTATTCTTCACTTTTAAAAATAACACCACAATGAACTTGTAATCTCTTTGAGAAATGCTCTACAGAATATAGCACAGGGCATTGAACATTTTTGTGTTTAATTAAAAGCTTAATTTTAATGTAGCTTCTATATGAATGTACTATAAATAATGTTAAAATTTGTTCAGAAAAATGGGTTGTTATCAGGGGAATTATGTAATAAACTGTGACCCACTTATTTGATGAGATATTTTCTTTGTTTATTTTATTATAAATATGTGGAGTACAAGTCAGGATTAAGTACGTAAGTAGTCTATGTGCAGGTGAAGTTTGGACCTCCAGCTGGTTCTCCCTTTCCCTGGTTTAGGATCAGGTACCCTTAGTGATGTTATGTGTCTCTCCGCCCTCACCCCTGGCAGTGTCTTGCTACTGCCAATCCCTGATGAGATATTTTCAAATCATTATTGGGGTATTTTTAAAAATGTATTTGTCTGAGAAAATAGCTATGATATAATGTTGAGTGAGAAAAACAGAATGCAAAGTCATGTATATGGTTATCATCCCACTTTAGTAAGGGGGCATGAACATACACAAACACACACACACAGAGAGAGAGAGAGAGCGAGAACAGGAAAACTAGAGAGAAATGCATCAAATTGTTAGGAATGTTATTGATGAACATACAATACAAGACTACAGATGATTTTTGTCTTCTTTGTACTTTTTTCCATTTTCTAAAATCTCTAAAATGAACATGCAGTATATTCTAATCTGAAAACAAAATAAAGACAAACACATGACCTTACAAACAAAAGCTTTTTTTATTGGACTTTTTAGTGTTGGGTATATGGAATTCAATCAGATGCCTATTTGTGTGAAGAAATCTGGATTACAATCCTTCTGGAGACGATAAAATAAGCTAAATGACTCTCAAAGTTTCCTTCCCTTTTCCTCTTCTAGCATCTTAAGATTCACTCCTGAGAAACTGATAATCTATTTAGGGAATTAGACATATATTTTAAAACCAAGAGCATTCTAGTGACACCAGCAAGATGGCTGAGTAGAGGTTTCTAACACTTGTCTCATCCCAAAAAACAGAAAAGCAGCAAACAGACAACTACAATTTGACTAGAGTGTCTAAAGAATAACACTGGCATACAACAAGAAAGTGATGGAAACCTTGTGAAGCATTAAAACTCTTGATGGCAGAATACAGAGAGAAGTGAAGCACCCTGCCTCTGGAACCCTCTTCCTAGCTGGGACTGGCTCTAAACCAGGAGGAATGTCTTACTGCAATGAAAAGGTAAACAGAAAAGTTAAGATCTCCAACATCTCTTGGCATTGGCAGTCCCAGCTACAGAAAAGTCTCATGGTTAATACAAACCCTGAGCCTAGTTTAGGGTACTTCCTGGAGTTCTTGTGACTGTATTGCTCCAGAGAATGAGCCCACACTGAGTACCCCTTAGTTCCAGTGACCCAAGCTGCTATGGCATGATGCCATCTGGAGACCAGAGTCACTGGTAGAATATGTCCTGCTCTTAGGGCCAATAGCCACTGCATCTCCTCATCCCTGAGGCCTCTCCAAAATTCCACCATGCTTACAGAAGTGGCATCAATGCCATGACCCTAGCTACTTAGAGTCTTGATCCAGTGGAACAAGTGTAACTTTGGCACCTGAACTCATTTGGCACTCTGCACCATAAGAAACAAGTGGTCCTGCACAGTGGGGAGGCCCCTGTGTCCAGAAAAAGTCACTGAACTTTGCGTGTGACCCTCTCAGGGAGTAAGGACTGACCCACTTGTCAGCATTATTCCAGGAACTCTGCCCTCATGGTTGGCAGAACCACTATACCCTTTGTGAATATACCCCAGGGCCTGAGGATTGGTCCCTACAGTGGCATCAACCCAGTAAAGTCATGCAACTACATCCACAAACACTTACAGCCTAGACTATTGAGGCACATACAGAAACTGTGCATATTGATTATAGCTAAAGAAATTACATGGAGATTACACTACTGCACCTATCTAAACCAAAGCTAAAGCACCCTACCCAATTAATACCCTAGGACTCATCTAAAAATCTTTTCCAATAAAAGCTATTCCATAAAACTGGAAGAGATAACTATGCAGATGTGCAGAATAGACACAAAAAAACATGAAAAAGCAAGATACATGATATCTCTAAAGGAAAACAATAATTATCAAATAATGTCCTAGATAAAAGGAAATCTATGAAATGCCTAAAAAAAGATTTCAAAACAATTATCTTAAAGAAACTCAGTAAGATAAAAGAGAATTCAGATCAATGACTCAAAAACATTAGAAAAATAATTCCTGATCCAAAGGAGGAATTTTTTAAAAAGAGATAGGTATAATTTTACAAAGAACCAAAAAGAAATCTTGAAGCTGAAGAATCCATTGACTAAAATGTAAAAAAACAGTTAAGAGCTTCAACAAGCAAAGAAAAGAATTTCTGAACATGAAGACAGGTTTTTGAAACAACACTTTCTTTGGGGGAAAAAAGGAAAATAATAAAAAACAGTAAATAAATTCTATAAGATTTATGGGACACCGTTAAGCAAAAAAAAGGAAAAGGATAAAAAACAGTAAAGAAATTCTATAAGATTTATGGGACACCATTAAGAAAAAAAAATCACATTATTGGATTTTTTTTTTAAATTTGGAGTCTTACTCTGTCGCCCAGGCTGGAATGCAGTGGCACACTCACAGTCACCCCAGAGTCGACCTGCTGGGTTCCAGCAATTTTTCCACCTCAGCCTTCCAAGTAGATGAAACTACAGGGGCATGCTACCACACCTGGCTAATTTTTTATTTATTGTAGAGACAAGGTCTCGCCAAGTTGCCTGGGCTGGTCTTGAACCCTCAGGCTCAGGCAATTCACTCACTTCAGCCTCCCAAAGTGATGGGATTACAGGCTGAGCCGACAAGCCCAGCCTTTATTATGGAATTTGTAAGAAGAAAAAAAATAGAGAAAGGCATAGAAAAATGTGTTTAATGAAATAAGAGGGAAAAGCATCCCAAGTCTTGGAAGAGATATGGACATCCAGATCCAGGAAGCTCAAAGTCCCCAGATATATTCAACTCAAAAAGGTTCTCTCTGTGGCAAATTAAGGTCAGCTTCAAAAATCAAAGTCAAAGAGAGACTTTTTTAAATAGCAGAGAAAAGCATCAAGTCATATAGAAAAGAATGCCCATTAGATTATCAGCAGATTTCTCAGCAGATTTCTCCTTGCAGGCCAGGAGAGTGTGGGATGATATATTCAAAGTGCTGGAAAAAAAGAAAAGAAAAATTGTCTGCCAAAAATACTATACCCAGAAAAGTTATCCTTCAGAAAGTCAGGAGAAATAGTTTTTTTCAGACAAACAAAATCTAAGGGAATTTATTACTACTAGAACAGCCTTGCAAGAATGGCATGAGGGAGTGCTACAACTGGATGTGAAAGGATGATAAGTACTATCATGAAGACATGCAAAAATATAAACCTCGCAGGTAGAGGTAAACTCAAAATCAAATTCAGAGCTGGCAGAAGTAAATTCACTATCAAACTCAGAATACTCCATTTTAAATAAAATAGGCAAGTCAAAACTGAAAAAAGAGACAAAACAGACCATAATATAGTGAGAAAGGAATCATTTCAGCAATAATTCAGAACTATAAGCATATATGAACCCAACACCAGAGTACTCAAAATATAAAACAAATATTATTCATGTAAAGCCACAGTTTCCAAGGATCTATTACAAGAGAGACAGACAGCAATATAATAATAGTAAGGGACCTCAACACCCTACTTTCAGCAGTGAACAGAATATACAGACAGAATATCAACAAAGACATCAGAGTTAAAACATACTCTAAGCCAAATGGACGTAACAGACACTTACAGAACATTCTAGGCAATAGTTGCAGAATATATATTCTTCTCATCAGTACATGGCACTTTTTCCAAGATGGATTATATGTGAAGCCACAAAATAAGTCTCAATCAATTTTAAAAACTAAAATCATATCTAGTATCTTTTCTGACCACAATGAAATAACAGGAAGAACTTTGGAAACTATATAAGTACATGGAAATTAAACAACATAGTCCTGAACAATGAATAAATTTAACAAAAAAATTAAAAAGTTTTTGATACAAATGGAAATGGAAATACAACATACAAATACAAAAATTCATGTGATACAGTAAAAGCAACTCTAAGAAGCAAGTTGCTATAGCAATAGAGACCTATATAAAAAATTATGCTCAAATAAACCATCTAACACTGCACCTAAAGGAATCACAAAAATAAGAACAAACTAAATCCAAAATTAGTAGATGGAAACAAAAATAAAAATCAGTACAAAAAGAAACAAAATAGAGAACAAAAAAAGAATACAATGATCAACCAAAGTGTTGGTTTTTTAAAAAGATAAACAAAATCATCAAACCTCTATCTAGACTCACTAAAAAAAATAGAAGAGATTCAAATAAATAAAATCAGAGATGAAAAAGGAAACATCACAACTGATTCTGCAAAAATACAAAGGATAATAAGTGACTACTACAATCAAATGTACATCAACAAATTGGAAAATCTAGAAGAAAAGAATGCATTCTTGGACAGGTATAATCTACCAAAATTAAATAATGAAGAAATAGAAAATCTGAACAAGCCAATGACAAGTAATGAGATTGAATCAGTAATAAAAAAGTATCCCATCAAAGAAAAGCCCAGGAACTAATGGCTTTACTAATGAATTCTACCAAACATTGAAGGAAAAACTAATATTAATTCTTTTCAAACTATTCCAAAAACGGAAAAGGAGATAATTATTCTAAACTCATTCTCTAAGGCCAGCATCCCTGGTACCAAAACCAGACAAGGACACATACAAAAATAAAACTATGGACCAAGATCTCTGATAAACATAGATGCAAAAATTATCAAAAAATACTAGCAAATTAATTCAACAGCACATTAAAATGATTATTTGCTGTGATCAAATGGGATTAATTCCAAGATGCAAGGAAGGTTTAACATATGTAACACAATAAATGTGATACATGACCTAACAGAATCACCAGAAAAAACCATATAATCATTTCAATAGCTGCAGAAAAAGCACTGATAAAGTTCAATATCCTTTTATGATAAAAACTCTAAGCAAATTAAGTATAGAAAAATAAATGAATATAAATAATTGCTAAAAAATTTGTAAAGCACATGATAATCATAAACATGCACAATAAATGATGCAATACAAAAGCCTCCAAAAGCCCACTATATTGTGTGTTGTTTGTTTTTGAACTGCACAGCGGTAGGAGGAGGTGCTCCTTACAATTTTTCACTTTGCAAATATTTATTCCCTGATTTAACCCACTACCACTATGACTGCTCTCACTCATTGTGTCAACAATTATCTAACGTGTTTTTGCTAATCTTTCTTAAATACATGTATAGCTCAAATGTATTTCAAAGTTTGAGATTAGAAATTTTTTGGTTTTTATTTGGAATTTTGGTAATGTTTTTATGACCAGAATTATGCCATGGGAACTTAACTCTTGTTTATATCAATTAGCATATGGCAAAATTGGTTTCATTATATATTGTTTCAGGTAAAGCCACAGTTTCCAAGGATCTATTAATGACACAAAGAGAGGACTTACTATATATGAGGAACTAAAACAACTCAATAGCAAAAAGGCAAATCATCGATTTTAAAATGAGCAAAGGACTTGAATAGATATTTCTCAAAAGAAGACATATAAATGGCCAACAGTTACATGAAAAAATGCTCAACATCACTAATTATCAAGAAAAGACAAGTCAAGCCACAATGAGATATCATCATACCCCTACTAGAATGGCTATTATCAAAAAGACAAAAAATAACAAATGCCAGTGTGTGTACAGAGAAAAGAGAACCCTTATTTACTCTTGGTAGAAATGTAAATTGATACAGCCATTATGGAAAACAGCATGAGAGTTCATTTAAAATTTAAAAATAGAAATACCATATGATCCAGCAACTCTGCTATGGGGTATTTATCAAAAAACAAAATAAAATCAGTATGTTGAAGTGATATCTGCACTTCCATGTTTATTGCCACACTGTTTACAATAGCCAAGATATGGAATCAACCTAAGTGTCTAACACTGAATTAATGGATAAAGAACACATGGTATATTTACATAATGGAATACTATTCAACCATAAACAAGAATAAAATCTTGTTAGTTGTGGCAACATGCATGACCCTGGAAGACAAGAAGTTAAGTGACATAAGTCAGGCACAGAGCATGATCTCACTCATCGGTATAACTAAAAAAGCTGATCTCATAAAGCAGAGTAGACTAGTGATTACCAGAGTATGGGGAGGGGAGAAGGGACATGGGGAGAGATTGTTCAACAGGTACAAAGTTACAGTTAGATATGAAGAATAAGTTCTGGTGTTCTTTTACACAGAAGGATGACTATAGTTTATTAACAATGTAGTACCGCATATTTCAAAATAACTAGGGGAGAGAATTTTGAATGTTCTTACCCTTAAAAAAATGCAATGAATATATGAGATACCCTGATTTGGACACTACATAGTATATACACGTATACAAGGATTTTACATATATACAAGGATTCTCCATATCTTCCCAACATTAGGAAATACTAAGAGACAGTCAGGACTGAAACTTCTGTTGAAGGATCTAAAAAACACAGGGCTGGTTCCAAGTATAGTAAATAGTAATATATTCAGCACTGAAGTGAAAAAAGTGTCTTATAAGAATTCTGAGCCGGGCTCGGTGGCTCAGCCTGTAATCCCGCGCTTTGGGAGACTGAGGTGA
>CAUYQG010146981.1:0-14758 GCA_963574415.1 Tarsius wallacei | reverse complement strand
GCCTGGTGATGTTGAGTGCCTTCTCAGTGCCTATCAGTTGTGTTACTCATTTAGA
The DNA here is from genome assembly GCA_963574415.1 of Tarsius wallacei. NCBI lineage: Eukaryota > Metazoa > Chordata > Mammalia > Primates > Tarsiidae > Tarsius > Tarsius wallacei. The sequence goes on along the minus strand of CAUYQG010146981.1, from coordinate 14,703 downwards.
TAGCTTCCTCTGGGAAAGGTCCAGAAGGTTGAATTTTGCCCATTTACAATTAAAAAAAGCCTTTTCAATGGTCTGAAAGAAGTTTGTGTCTAATCTGAATACTAGTCCTGTGTGAGATACATGTTTTGTATTTCTCCCACTCTGTCACTGTTTGTTTAGTGTCTTAATGACTTTTTTTGAAGAGTGGACTTTGATTTTTTTTTTTTTTTTTTTTTTAGTTGGAGTTTCACACCGTAACCCAGAATGGAGTGCAGCGGCCGCTCCCGGCCACCGCAGCCTCGACCTGCTGGGCTCCGGCGATCATTCCGCCTCAGCCTTCCAAGTAGCTGGAACTACAGGCACGCGCTACCATGCCCAGCTAATTTTTGATTTATTGTAGAGATGAGGTCTCGCTTGCCCAGGCGGGTCTCGAACCCGCGGGCTCGGGCAATCCACTCACCTCAGCCTCCCCAGGCGCGGGATTACAGGCTGAGCCACCGAGCCCGGCTGGACTTTGATCTTGATTAAATCTAATTTTTTCCTTTATGGTTACTGTCTTCTGCGACCGAAGAAACCTTGCCTACTTCAAAGTCACAAAGTTACTCTGAGGGTTTTTAAAGACACTTAATAGCCTTAACTTTTCCAGTTAGATCTGTGATCATCTGAAATTAATTTCTAGTACAGTATGAGGCAGAGGTCAAGGTTAGCTTTTCCCTACGTGGACGTCCGGTTCCACATAGCCACCTCCGGGTGTCCTTCCCACCCCCGCACTGTGACTCAGCCTGCCCGTCTCGTAGGCCGCGACCTGCCTGTTCCTCTGTACGTGGCAGCTGCTCAGTTCGGGTTCACTGAATTGCATAAAGACTCAGAGAACAGTAGAGGATTCTGGCCGTTTTTCTGTGCCTCCGTGTCGAAAGTAGTTTTACAGATTCATCCCCAAAAGCCAGTGTGTCAGCCTGGTTAGCCCTTGAATTCACATTTTCTGCCAAGAATAAAGGTCGAAGCAATAAGGTTGATGGCTTGATCTTTGGCTTCTTTGGAGTGAGGAAGAGAGATGCATTTATCTTCTGTTGAATTCTGAATATGTGCTGGTCACGGGACCTCATTTCTTTCTACTACATCTTTGTTTTTATCTTTGTAGCCGCCTTGTGTATTAGATGAGACACTCGAACACTAAAGATTAGCGACTTCTGCATGACATGACAAATAAGTTGCAAAGCCAGGAGTTCTCTAGGACGGGGAATTGGGAGGAAAGCATCACTTGAGTGTGATGTAGGATTTTTATAAAAGAACTAACGATGGATTTTGAAGGGTATGGTACTTAATAATAAAACTTGATAAGCAACTAAACTTATAAAATCTGAATCGCCCCGGTCCAAGAACCTGAAAAATTCAGTCTTCTATAATCACTCTAAGTGTATATAGCAATATAAAAATACAGAAATGAAACCCTTGGGAAATATACTTGGGCCTAAATTGCTGAGTATTGATTAGACAATAAAATGCATTAAAATCACGAACAGCTACAGGGCCCACACATTGCCAGACTTTATACAACATCCCAGTAGTCAGTCATGACGTCTACTCTTATTTCAGAATGCCAGCATGTCCCCAGTGTAGACATGACCTGTGTCTCTGTCCCTCCCTGATGTCCCCTGGTGTGTGTGGGGCTGACTGTCCCTGTATTTGCAGGCATGCTTCAGAGGTGTCCTTCTGTGGATGACTTTGTGAGCGCCCTCGTTTCTGACTTGGATCTGAACTTCGAGACTTTCCTCATGGATTCTGAATGACAGAACATCCTGCAGCTTTTACACCAAGCCCGACGGCTGGGGAACCTCGTTTGCTTTCAGTGTTCACTTCTGTAATAATTTCTGAGAAACTTGAAACTTGGAATAAATAATTTGTCTTAATCGTGCTGCCTCGTTCCCTGTGTAGCACATTTTTGAACACATGAGCACCTCTCAGTGAACTGATAAGAATGACACTTCCCCGTGGAGCTGTTAAGCCCGGGGACTGGCGTTTCCTTGGTTGGTGTGACCCTCTCTCCAGGGGAGCTTCCCCTAAACTAGATACTTAATTAAAAGCAAAGTTATTTTAGTATAAAACACAGTTTGAAGCAGTCTTCAGAAAGATGACACGTAGTTTTTTTAAGAACGATGACCATTTCTTTAAGACCACTGTGTGAGGCTTAGAAGCTACAATTAAAGTGGTTGGTTATGGCAACCAGGAAACCCGGCGTGGTTTCCAAAGCATTTGTAGTGTGTGTGTGTGTGTGTGTGTGCGTGTGTGCGTGCGTGTGTGCGCGCGCGTACCTCACACTCTTCTGGCCTGACTTCAGAGGTGGACGTGGGAAGTGCATGTGCAATGAACAGCTGATGTGCCGACGTCGAGCAACCGGTGGCAAAGGACACGGGCTTGTTCCGTGTCTGGTTTCACCAAGCTGTTCTACGTGACTGCAGACTGTGCTGCCTTTTGTTAACTTCAGGAAAGAAACTGTTTAATGGGTTTTCCCCACCATTGACGTCAAGAATTGAATTCTAGATTTCCAGTTTTAAAAGGCACCTGCTAACAGCCCCGTCCTGCTTCTCACTAAGTGGCCAGTGACAAAGCAAAAGGGAACATTCAGAGTCCCCCGCCTGGGACATACATTCACCCATTCGCAGAATCTGGAGGAATTTCCACAGAGATGCGACCAGACAGAGAAACGCCATCGTGACCAGCCTGTGCTGGGCACCCCCGGCGTGAGGGGACCAACCTTCCTTCTCCCCACCCCGCTCACACTTACAAACCCACATCTGTAGCACCCAGAATGCACGGCGGCGGCCACCTTGGAGGCGGGGCTCTTACGTGGGGTGGGCTCCCTCCTCCCACATCCCCCCTCCCCCACTGGAGTCCCTCTGCCCGTGAACACCTGCAAACTGCAGCTGCCTGTACACACAGCAGAGTTGAAGATGGAGGCAGGTGGGGAGGGGTCGGTGGCAGGAAGGCCCTGCCCCCTGTGCCTGGAGGGGTCTGGCTGTTCCTATGTCCCCCACCCTGTTCATCCACAGCATCTGAGCTAAAATAAGGACAGATCTTCCCCTGAGCAGCTGTTACTGCGCAGATGCCAGCTCTGTTCCAGGAAATGGGTGCCAACCTGCCAGTCCATTACAGGTAAGTCGGGAGAGGGCTTTAATCAGCACCAGGCGTACAGCAGTGACAAACCCTGCGTCCTCATCCACCCCTTTCAGGGAAGGTGAGCAAGCAAAAAAAGCCAGTCCACCTGGAGTCTGTAGAGGCATTTTTCCAGTGACGTGGACGATGACATTTACAAGGAACTGGAGCACATTTAGAGAACCCTTCTGGTATTCTTAGTGAGATCTGAGAAAACACGGTGTCTTGAAGCTGAGAACCATGAAGAACACGCAGAAATAAAAGGACGGTAGAAGTTAACAAGGGAGATCTGTAGAACAGGAAAGACAGAGACATGGAAACCAGCGTGTAGTGACCGACGATGTGGTCGGAGCAGAAGAAACAAAGCTGCCCAGGACAGACATGAGCAACAGCTCTGAAACTTGTGTGAGGGGGCCTGAGGAGAGCAGGGAGGAGACCCAGGCCCGGTGGGCTCCAAAGGCCTGAGGTTGAGGCCGGGTAGCTGGACCCAGCGCCGTGACCTATAATGAGGTCCGGCGTGAGTGGCATCCATGCCCACCACAGGCACCAGCACTCAGGAGGGCATCGGTATCTATGTGCTCATCAGTTCAAGAAGGCGTTTCTGAGCTGGGAAGAACAAAATGAGTGGCAGAAGGGAAACCTTTGCTGGTAGCACATGGCATGGATGTCCCTAATGCCACTGAACTGCACACCTGAAAATGGTTCCACTTTGCGGTACATTTTATGTATATTTTGCCACAATGTTTTAAAAAACAAACAGATAAAAGAACCCTGAATCCCCATACCAAAAAAACCAAAAACCAAAAAAACAGGCCCTCCACTAGATACATTGTACTTTTTCTTCTAGTTTAAATATAAGGGCCATCAAAATGACAAGCCGGCATATCCCAGGCGGGGCTCTGCAGGGCACTCCCCAGGAGCTGTGCCTCAGGGTGTCATGGCCTCAAAGAGCTGGTGGAGAGAAGCCTTGGGGAATGCACAGAAGCGCTGAGGGTCCCCGTGTACGCTGGCAGCCCCACAGCCACAAGACGCACGCGCGGGAGCCAGTGTTGCCCAAATGTGTTTGCTCGGAGGACCCACCCCCTTTTGAGCACCTAGCGAGTGACGTTTTTCAGAACACTGGGAAGTAACTGCTGAAAGCATTCGGCTAGAAACAATGGCTTACCTATGATGGGACAGGATCATGGTGCTCCCAGAATGCAATGCTCCTCCCCATCAAAAGCCAAAGCACAGTAAAGTGTCTGAGCCGAAGCCTAAGACGCAAAATGACATTCTCAGCCATGTGGGCACCCAGGAAGCGTCTCAGCTCTGTGCTCCTCCTTTAAAAATTGCCCATAAAAAATGTGGTCCTTAAAGACAAAGAAATATTATGCAGCCATAAAGAAGAACACAGTCATGGACTTCGCAGCAAGTTGGATGGATTTAGAGTCTGTTATACTCAGTGATTGATCACAGAATCAAGGAACAGAGATCCACATGTTCTCACTCATAAGTGAACCCTGAACATTTGCCATAATACTACAAGAAAGGGATTGGCGGTAGCAGTATGCTGCCAGGGGTGGTGGTGCACATAACATCAATAAGGGTCCCTGATGTCAAACCAGGCAAAGTGGGGACCAAAGGGAGGCCCAAACTTTACTTGTATGATGTCCACTTGTATACCTAATCCTGAATTGTACCCCACATCTTTAAAATAAAATACATAAAAAAAGGAAAAAAAAAAGTTGTTTAAAACTTAAATATTCTATGATAACTTTTATGGAATCTGAGTGAAGAATTTTTTGTACAGTTTTTGTAACTTCTATAAAGTATGAAGCTATTTCCCAAAAAGTTTAAAGTTAAATGCCCCCGCATGAAGTGTGATGAACATGCCATTGTACCTGAATTACTTCTGTAGAACTATTGCAGGTGACTATAGCAGCAGATAAGTAAGTACCTTATTTATTCTAACCCAGTCATCTTTTACGGCAGGAGTTTTTGACTGTTATGACTCTGAATCTCCTAAAATTCTAAGCAAAATTATATGATATGTGAATTTTTCTAAGAATAAGAGCTGTAATTTTTACTGAATAGTCAGAGTGGGGTATAACATTAGCCAGCCTGTGAAGTCAAAAGTGTATTCAATAAAGGTGAATTTTAGAGGACTAGTGAATTTGCAGGAACATCATAATGGATAGCTATAATGAACAAAGAGTTCAGAGATGCTTATACTAAGTTGAGCCAAAGCAAGACTGACATTCTTTGTTAAAAATAGAGAAGCTTGATAAGGAAATGCTGACCTTCCTACTTATTTTGGAGCAAATTCCAAAGTACTTTAAAATAGTGACTCTTTTAGAGGTAGCTCCTTTTCCTCATCTCTTTGTAGTATCTATAACTTTATGTTCACTTTCACCTAGTGCTAATCAAAAACTGTTGAAAGAAATATGAAAGAGCTGTGTGAAGAAAACTCTGAACTACTTAATGACTTAGAAGATTTTAATAAATGGAATAAAGTGTTAAGTTCCTAGGAGACTCAATATTATAAAAACAACATTTACTTCTTAAGTGGTCTTTAAATGTCATGTAATCTTAATCAAAATATCAGTGGGATTTTGTTTGTTGTTTTTTATTGAGTTACTCATTTAGTTATTGGAAGAGAATTCATGACAAAATGACCAAAGTTCATATTGAATTATGCAGGAGAAATGCGAGGAAAAGTCTGAAAAAGAAGAGTGATGAGGCTGGACTCATTTATGAAACTGTAATAAAGTTTTACAGAGTTGGCAAGAAATTTATAATTAGATTATAGGAAATAAATGGTATATTTGATTCTCTTGTTATGTGACCAAGGAAGCATTTCAAATCAATATAAATATTACATAACAAATGGGGTTGAGACTCTTACCCCTTGGGGTAAATGTTGGATCTTTTACTAAGAAAACATCTAGATGGGTCAAAATCTTAAACCTAAAATGAAATTTAAAAATACTGGAACATTTTCATAATCTTAAAGAGAAGAAATATTCTATCCACAAGCTATAGAGAAAAAAAATAACTGTTTACATGAAATTTTGAAAATGTTCATGGCAAAAAAAAATTGCATAATTAAGTTAAAAGACAAACTGGACCAAAAAGTCTTGAACACATATGTCAAAGAGTACACAGCATTAACAAGGAAAAAAGACTAGCAACTAATTAAGAAAAGAGGCAGAAGGTAAGAATTAGGTGGTCATAGAAAGATATATATACATATATAATGTATAGCTGATAAACATACACATATTAATAACTTCTACTGAAGCTGGGCTCGGTGGCTCAGCCTGTAATCCCGCGCTTTGGGAGGCTGAGGTGAGTGGATTGCCTGAGTCCATGGGTTCGAGACCCGCCTGGGCAACTTGGCGAGACCTCATCTCTACAATAAATAAAAAAGAATTAGACAGGCGTGGTAGCACGAACCTGTAGTTCCAGCTACTTGGAAGGCTGAGGAGGAAGGATCGCCCGGGCCCAGCAGGTCGAGGCTGCGGTGGCCAGGAGTGGCCACTGCACTCCAGTCTGGGCGACAAAGTGAGACTCCAACTCAAAAAAAAAAACCAACTTCTACTGTAATGAAAGTACAGGTTAACTAGGCTACTTTGCCTTTCACTGTTTATTTTTAATTTTTTTTAAATTTTAGATTCATGGGGTACACGTGCAGGTTTGTTAAATGGCTATATTGCATAATAGTGAGGTTTGGCCTCTCTTCCACTACTCTTGATAGTTAAATTGGTACAGTCATTTTAGAAGGCAGTTTGGTTATATTTCTCAAAGTGTTATATATTTTGTTATATAAGATTTTGTAACTATTTCTAAAAATTGTGTATGCCTTAAAATATTACAGACCATACTCAAGGAATTTAGCCTATAAATATCAGTAAAAGCTTACTAAGATGTGTGAACACATGTCTATTGCAGCATTGTTGTAAAAACTGGAAGCAACCTAAAGTATCCTTCAATATGGATTGAGTTAAAGAAATGATGGTACTGTCATACAATGGAATTTCATGCAGCCATTAAACAAAAACAGATGTAGAAGTATTGTCATGGAATGCTATCTGTGATATGTTAGGTGTAAAAAGAATTGTTGGAGTTTAAGATAATTGTCTGAAAGATCTGAAGCTCACTTTAAATCATTGGTTCTTTGGATCTGAACCACTTTGAGAATCAGTTTAAATACATGAGTTCTGACTGGTTTCGGTGGCTCAGCCTGTAATCCCAGCACTTTGGGAGGCCGAGGCAAGAGGATTGCCCAAGCCCGCGGAGTTCAAGACCCACCCAGCAACTTCTCTACAATAAATCGGAAAAAAAATTAGCTGGGTATGGCAGCGTGTGCCTTTAGTTCCGGCTACTTGGAAGGCTGAGGTGGAAAGATTGCAGGAGCCCAACAGGTCGAAGCTGCAGTGGCCGAGAGCATGCCACTGCCCTCCAGCCTGGGTGACAGAGTGAGACTCCAACTCAAAAAAACAAAATACGTGAGTTCTTTTACCAGAAAAGTGTCATACTTTACGATTTGGTACATAATGTATGTGTGTCTGTGTTAGATAAGAAAGCTGCATACGTGAACCACATCATTTTGCCCTCTGTAACAGGGGTCCCCAAACCCTGGGCCACAGACCGATACTGGCCAGGGAAAGAAGCTTTGTCTGTTTACAGCCTCTCCCCAACACTGCATTACCATCTGAGCTCCACTTCAGCGGCGGCATTAGATTCTCTCATCGGAGTGCACACCCTATTGAGAACTGCGCATGTGAAGGATCTAGGTTGCATGCTCCTTATGAGAACCTAATGCCTGATGATCTGAGGAGGAGCTAAAGTGGTGATGCTTGTGCTGGGGAGCAGCTGCAAATACAGATTGGCATTAGCAGTGAGGTTTGACTGCACAGAGACCTGAGTAAATCAATTGCTTGCAGACTCATCAAAATAACAGTTTCATGATTATTATTTTATTTTATGTTATAATGTAATAATAATATAAATAAAGTACACAATAAATACAATGCGCTTGAATCATCCCGAAAACATTCCCCCTCCCCGGTCTGCAGAAAAATCATTTTCCACAAAACTGGTCTATGATGCCAAAAAGGATGGGGACTGCTGCTCTGTAGTAATAGAATTTGGTTTGAAGCCATTGACCTGTATTGAGGACATTTTAAGAAATTACTCTTTGAATAATCGTGCTGGACTTACTTCAAAGGCTTTGCACTCATAAGCGGGCCTTAAACATTGGACATGGCCAGCCACGGTGGCTCATGCCTATAATCCAAGCACTTTGGGAGGCCGAGGTGAAGGATTGTCTGAGCCCATGGGTTCGAGATCAGCCTGGGCAACTTGGCGAGACCTAATCTTTACAATAAATCAAAAAATTAGCCAGGCATGGTGGTATGTGCATGTAGTTCCAGCTACTTGGAAGGCTGAGGTGGAAGGATCACCTGAGCCCAGCAGGCCGAGGCAGTGGTAGCCGTGAGTGTACCACTGCACTCCAGCCTGGGCGACAGAGTGAGACTCCAACTCAAAAAAAAACAACAAAACATTGAGCATGCAAGCACAAAGGCAGGAACAACTGACTCTGCTAATGGGAGGAGGGGAGGGAGAATAAGGGGAACACAATCACCCGCTGTGACCAGGGGAGGGGGGCTTGCTAGAAGCCCACACCTCACTTGGAGGCAATTTTCTTGTGTTGCAAATCCTCACATATACCCCACAACTCTAAAATTAAAAAAAAAAAAAAAGCAATAAGTGTCCATTGATAGTAAATTGCGTAAATAAATTATGGCATAACTTTGCAATGGAAAAAGAATGAGGCAGATTTAAATGTACTTATATGGAAAATTGCCAGAAATATTGAGGCAGATGTAGAACCATGTTAATTTCAAAGTTTGTATACATATATGTTTATATTATAGACTGGTAACAGTGGTTACCTTCAGGCAGGGAAATTAGGTGGAAGGGGACAGGGATGGTAATTGTATGCCCCTTTGTACTTTTTTGAATTTTAGACCATGTACAGGTATTGTTGACTTTAAGACCAAATAACTGAACTTTTAAAATTAATAATTTTGAAAGATATTGATAGATATGGGCAGGACAGTTATACATTTGGGGTTGTAAATTTAATCTTTGAAAAGTATTCTGATACTATGATATAAAATTCCAGTTTTTATCCATGGCTGCTACTCCTTCCGTTCTGTTTTAGTGTTTTGCTATTGAAAGCCATGGATATTAACCTGGAGGCTGTATTGGTTGTCTTTGGACGGCATGTCTCATCTGGTTGTATAAATCCCTCATTTTCCTGGCTATTTTGATCAGAGGTCATATGCAGTGGGAATGTACCTTGACTTGTCACACAGAAGAATGAATTGGACTGAGGGATGGGTCCTTCCCCAATACTATGTTTAGCTTAACTCCAGGTCTTTTGTGTGGACCACCCATTCCTTAGATATGGATTAGCTTTTGACCTTCTCTTCCCAGTTTGTCTCCACATGACCTTGAGATTCAGTTCTAAGCAATCCTGTCCTACTTACCATTCTTCTGCTACTGCCAGCTTGGAGCTGTGAGGCCTTAACTTTTCAATGCATCCTTTTGACTTAGGTTCTTTAGTTCTGTGTGTGTGTGTGTGTGTGTCTTGTACTTGTAGCATTAAGATAATAGAGCTGTGCCTATTATTAAACAACAGTGTGAATTCATTTTTAAGAGCCCCATTCTTGTTTTAGAAGCTAGCCACTAGGTGTCCCTCTTGTAAAGACATATTAAACCTTTTACAGATTCAAAAAACTTCTTTTTGTTCTTTGGATAAAATTACAGCATCCTAATTATATTGCAGTGATACACCCATCCACCTCTGTATTAATGTCAGTAACACTGCTTTCTTAAACACTTGTGTGGTGATGTACTGCTTAAAGCACAGGATTTTTTTGTTTACATTGTGTCTTATAAGTAGTGTAGGTTTATACTTGACTGCAAACTGCTTTAGGAAAGAAGAAAGGGAAATGAAATGATGGGCTTAGCAGTTGTGGTCATGGGGGGACAAGTGAATTTTGCAGTGGGCTTTGTGGTATTACATAATAGGCGCTCAGTACAAACTTGTTGACTGGTTGAAATGTTTAGCTCTGTGGTCTCTCTGCTGTAACTGCTTTGATACAGTTTGGTGAAATGATTTCAGAGCAACAGCAGGACTTGGAACAGTATGAAAGATTAGAAGCCTAATGGTTCCCCAGTTAGGCTTCCACTTACTGTGGCCGTGTAGACAGTGATAAGGGAGTTCCTGTATCATGGTGTCACAGCTAGCATTCATAGAAATGGAAAGGCGAACACTTGATCATCTTGGGGTTCCCAAACTGATTCAGTTAAGGAAAACTTTTCCTGGTCACCAAGTCCATTCTTTCAGATACGCCTCCAAAATTTGTCCCTTTCTTTCTGTTGACTCAGCATTTATCAACTGTATTGTCCTGTGCAGGCGCTTCTTGTGTCACTGTTGAATGTTGGGGGAGCTCTGAGTGCTCTGTCTACCATCACTGTATCTTCACCTCAGTCCTTCTTAATCACTGCTGCTAGATATACATCTTTCTAAAGCATGCTGTTACCATAATGGCCACCTTCTCAGAACCTTTTAATGCTTATGTGTCTGCAGGAGTCATTAGCTCGTAGATACTTCCATGGGCCATAGGGAACATTGGTGGTAGGTGAAATGTGTCATCTTATCTCCTGGTCTTGCACTCTCTGAAGCTCTTTGAGTGTTGTAGTTCATTTCATAGCCTGAAATCAACTCCCTCCTCTTCTTATCCCTACCCTCATTTGAAATTGCTACCTTTCAGGCAAGTTGGAAATATAATTTGTTTCAAGTAATTCTCATTAAGCAAAATAACATAAGTCTTTTTCAGTGTTGTTTGCTTTTTAAAAGAGGACAAAATAGTTAATATTTCTTGTGTTTATTTAGTGTTAAACACAACAGGATTTAATTTAATCTTTATGTGTAAGAGTTTTCTTGGCAAGTTACTTACCTCCCTGTGTTTGTTGCCTTATCTGCAAAATAGAGTAATAATGCCAGTTTTTTAATAGTGGTTTTCTGTTTAGAATGCATGTCAGGATTAAGTGTAAGGCAATTTCAAAATGTAGCTACCTGGAGTTGACCAACAGAAATGCTAATTCATTGGTTATTAGGGCATCTTTATTTCTAAAAAGCCCCGGATAATTTTGATGTTTGTCTCTACCTGAAAACCACTGACCCGTGTGCCAGCAATTCACTGCCTTTATTCTCATTAGCTCAGCCAGTGGGAGCCCGAGACCGCAAGCTCTTAGAGTTTAGTGTAGTTAATGCTGTGATGGAACACTCGTGGGGTGAGATTGCAGCACACAGGAGGGCACACTGCCCCAGTTTTTTGGGAGGAGTGCTGTTCACTGAGAGCAGGGGACAGGAAGTACTTTCCAGAGAAGTTAGAATTTGAGCTTATTTTTTGGAGAATGAGGAACAGTTTTTAATGTCTCAGTTTTTATCCAAAGAGCAAAGTTGATCTGGCGGTGAGAATATCAGATGCAAAAGCATAGTGGCGCAAATATAGGACAACGCAAGAAGTTGGTATGCCTAGAAGCTAGGGTGGGAGTTGGTAAGCGATGACAGAGAGGCTGGAAAGAGGCCCACTCTGCCACGCCAGGGGGTTTAGGGAAAGTCATGCTTTGAGTAGAAAATTTTTTTGCTCCTATGAGTGATCTTTATCCAAATATGGATCCTCACAGTCTTTCCCCACCTGATTTCCTAATCTGCTCAAGTAAGTGTGCCCACACTGGTCACGTCTAAATCCTAGAATGTCCCCTTCTATATTTTCTAGCCATCTGTGAGAGTACACATGGCTCATCTCCTGCATTGTGTGTCTTTTGCCTAAGTTCCTATAGAAGATGTTTTCTCCATAGTTAATATGAAACAGATGCCAACATTTATTGCTGATATTCATTTTTGGTATGCAGATATCTGCTCTACTTTCTGGTGTTTCTTTGCAGTAGGAACTGTATTGGCATTTTGAATGGGACAATTTTTTGTTGTGTGTGACTTTCCCATGCATTATAGGAAGGCTAGCATTCCTTGCTCCTAGCTCAAGCGCGCCCCAGTCTTGAAACAACCAAAACCACCCAGCCATTTTCAAATACTCCCACTCCCTCTACCCACCTCCTGTTGAAAACTGCTTTATTAAGTACTTAAGTATTGGAAGTAAAATGTTCTTTTTCATTTCATTTCAGTCCCCACCTGTTACATGCATTTTCTTAATGTACTGTCTACTCAAGCCAATACCACATAGTTAGCCTGTTTCCTATTATTAACGTGTAGTGGTGGTACTGATGTTTAAAAAGGCAAAATATAATATATAACTGTTACTTTTCAAAGTATTTACATGATGATGTGAGACATAAAATTATGGTTTTTATTCTCCAAATTCTAGTTCTTTTAATCCATACCAAGTAACTAAACAGATCCTTTGTATTCATGCTTCCAAAAGCACTTATTATGATACTAATCCTAATAAAATAGATTTTTAAAAGGAATGATTACATTTATTTTTGAAAGACTTGAAATTTTCATCTTGAAATGCATTTTAAAAGATTAAGTGCCTTTGAGTAAAGGGATTATGTAGATATTTTGTACATTTGGGTTTTTTTCCTTGAAGGGTTTCAAAATTTGATAGATTTTCTTTAAGCTTTAAATTAAAATAAGATTTTATAGCTGACAGTGGAACAAAACATTTTTCCCCCAGTAATTTTATCAGGTATTGTTTGCTGCTTCTAAGTGTAATAACAGTTGACAATTTTAGTCTCCCTTTTCTATAATTTATCATTGAAAGAGGAAACCTAGAAAGAGAAAAACTTAATCCTTCGTATCAGTCAGGATGCTTTATGTAGCATGAAATAGAATACCAGCTCTCCAGCCTGGACAACACTGCTAGACTTTGTGTCTACAAAAAATTTTTAAAAATTAGCCAGGCATGGTGGTGTGTGCCTGTAGTCCCAGCTACTTGGGAGACTGAGTTTGGAGGATCACTTGAGTCCTGGAGGTCAAGGCTCAGTGAGCCAGCATCACACCACTGCATTCCAGCCTGGGTGGCAGAATGAGACCCTCTCTCTCTCTCAAAAAAAAAAGAATACTCAATTCAAACTGGTTTGAGCTATGTAGAAGGGGATTTGGGCTCTCATAACTGAGTATCAGGAGGTAGGATGGGCTTCAGTAGGTAGAATGACTTGCCCATATCATCAAGGACCCATTTTATTCCTGATTCTTCAGTGTATCCTTGATGGTGTCAGATTAATCCTCATGGTTGTAGGATGCTATTGTAACAGTTTAGATTATAGTAAATATCCAGATGGAATGCTTTCCTCCTAACATTACTGAACAGGAAACCTGAAATTCACCATGATTAGTCCTCCCAGGTAATCTGCCCAATTCTGAGCCGTTGTGTCCAGGAAAATATGTTGATTTTCTTAAGTCAAAGGGTACACATCCCTTAAGTCAAAAGGTGTCCATTCATCTGAGTATGGTTATAAATTAGGAAGGATAGTTGTGAGAGGTAGGGAATGGTTGCCAGATAGATAATTAAAATGTCCACTATACAACTTTAAAATGATTTTGATATATGGAGGCAAATGTTGAAAATTAAAAGTAACTGAGATACATTTGAATTAGGACAGAAAAATAAATGGTTTGTTATTGAACTTTCAATTCTGGAAAGCACACAGCAGTATAGCAGACCAGAGTGTGAACTCAAGTTATGATATAGTTCTGCCTGGATTTGTACAGTACTGAATAATAACCTTGAGGGAGTAACTTTCTTCTGTCTATCTTAGTGCTTTCATCTGTAAAATTAAATAATAACATTCGCCTCATAGAGTTACAAGGATTGAGTAAATTAATACATTTAGAACCATTCCTGACATATAAAAATCTCTTAAACTATTGTTATTGCTATTGCTACTTGCCATTACTGCCTGGTAAAAGGATCTACTTGTAGTTTTTGTAGCTTGTAGGCATTTCTAATTTAATTAGTGATTAATATTTTAAACATCAAATACATGGAAAGTCCAGCTTTAGCTAACCAGCTAACCTCATGGAGTCATCTATGTTTAAAAATCAGAAGTTAAAATTTTAGGCATATTTGAACTGATGTGATATATCAATATGATTCTCAAAAGTAGCTGGAAATGGCTGCTTCTAATAACTATGGACAACGGTTGTGAAAACCTAATGTCCTGAATATACTACAGAAACACTTATTAGGAAAATTAAATGGTAGGATGATGAATGTCCCTGTAAGCCCTTCATTTAACTCTTCTTTAAAACCTTTGTTTTTGAGCCGGGCTCGGTGGCTCAGCCTGTAATCCCGCGCCTTTGGGAGGCCGAGGTGAGTGGATTGCCTGAGCCCGCGGGTACAAGACCCGCCTGGGCAAGCGAGACCTCATCTCTACAATAAATCAAAAAATTAGCCGGGCGTGGTAGCGCGCGCCTGTAGTTCCAGCTACTCGGAAGGCTGAGGCGGAAGGATCGCCGGAGCCCAGCGGGTCGAGGCTGCGGTGGCCGGG
>CAUYQG010146979.1:0-13842 GCA_963574415.1 Tarsius wallacei | reverse complement strand
ATCCTAGGTTAAGACCATGTACACACTCTGGTCTCTTGTGGTCCCTCCAACCCCTCCTGTCCCTAAGGTACAAGTAGATGTTGTGCAGGTAGAGGTTACCTGTGTTTGTAATTCAGAAATCCTCAAAAGCAGTGGAAAAACAGGAATGAATCCCACCTGATTACAAGGGAGGAAGAGTCAAAGCTGGCTCCAAGCCAGTTTGGGTTGAATTTTCTCTGGAGAAAGTGTGCTCATGATTAGTTTCCCACCAAACTTGTGGTGCAGAGAGCATCTACAAAGTGCTAGATGAATTAAGGTCATGTGCAGTTTCCCAAGGTGTCCAAAGCAGATGTAGAATCTTGGCATGAGATTTGAGAACCCCATTTCCTGAAATTGCCCTTCTATGGGCCTGAAATCTTACAAGTAGAACACTGCTCTTCTGAGTTAGATATTTCCCTAGGTATTCTTCTAAAGGCAATCCATCCAGGAAATGAAATGCCTTCACTCCTGATGTCATTATTAGGAAGAGAGTCCTCCTTCAGGAGTTGAGTTAGTAGTTGTTTATTGGTTACTTGCTTCAAGCCAAGCACTATGCTCATTTAAGTTTTTCTTAGTTAATATCATTACCTGACTCTCAGACACAGGAGAGAGCTCAGCATAAGAATGCTATGTATATGTATTGGGGGTGGGGTTAGGAACGTGTTTATTATGAATTAACCTAACCCTAGGTCAATTATTAATCTAAAATTTATCTGAGATGGTTAATGTAATCCTAACTTCTGTCATAGTAAGGTCACCATTAGCATTTTATTATTTGCCTCAGAGTCAACTGAAGTACTATCAGGAAGTAATTACTTACTGACTAACACAAGCTGCATTCATCCTCTCTCCCTCCCTCTCTCTCTCTCTCCATCCTTTTTTTCCTTCCTCTCTTTTTCCCCTCCATTCTCAGCCACTTAATCATTTCTGAGTATTTGCTCTGTGCCTGTCACTGCCTGTCACTCTGTGCCTGTCACTGAGGACATGAAGATGAACAAGCCTCAGTCTATATCTTTAGGGAGCTCACAACCTGGAAATAAAGTTAAAAAATAATTACTGTTCAACATGGCAATGGTTATACAGGAGCAGATTTTCCAAACTGGTGTTTCAAGGAACACTCTTTGACAGAATGTTAAGTAAGTATACTTGAAGAAGAAGTGTTTTGAGCTAAAATAAGTTTAGGAAATACTGGGTTAAATAGAATTAAATTTTTTCTTACTGGGGAATTTTCTTATCCTTTAAAATGTTAATGTAAGCCAGGCTTGGTGGCTCAGCCTGTAATCCCGCTTGGGAGGCTGAGATGAGTGGATTGCCTGAGACCACGGGTTCGAGACCCACCTGGGCAACGTGGCGAAACCTCATCTCTACAATAAATCCAAAAAAAATTAGCCAGGCATAGTAGCGCGCGTCTGTAGTTGCAGCTACTTGGAAGACTGAGGCGGAAGGATCACCGGAGCCCAGCTGGTCGAGGCTGCGGTGGCCGGTAGCGGCCACTGCACTCCAGTCTGGGTGACAGAGTGAGACTCCAACTCAAAAATAAAAAATAAAATAAAATGCTAATGTGTACTGTGAGTCTCCAAGAAGGGAGGACATACTCTCCAAATCCATTTGACCTCATAGCCTTCTTTTTACATGGCACACTTAATAAAATATTCAGTCTTCCATCTATCCACTCATCCATCCATCATCCTTCCTTTCATCATCCATCTATCTAGCCATCATTCATCCATTCATCTAAACTCTTTGGCAGAATGTTAAGTAAGTATACTTGAAGAAGTGTTTTGAGCTAAAATAACTTTAGGAAATACTGGGTTAAATAGAATTAAATTTAGCATCCAGTATTTCTTGATTACCTGCTATGTGTTTGACATTGTGCTACATCCTGGTGATCTAGCAGGAAACGAATCTGTGGGGTTAGTATTCTAGTTGAGGTGACAAGCATCAAGACAGCAAACAAACTTATAAACTATCGGAGTGTGATAAGATTCATGTGAAATATAACCAAGGTCCTAAGATGAAGAAAATAAGCAAAGAAGCAAACAAAAAACAGACAAACAGTGCAATACACTTAAGTAGGTAGTTGAGAAAGCCCTCTATGAGCAAAAGAGATGTAAAGCAAGTACCTGGAGGAAGAGAATGAGCCAGCTTTGAAAAAAGCAAGTAGAAGAGCCACCCAGGAAGAGGAAACAGCAAGTGCCAAGTCCCTGGAATGCAAAGGGTTTGGCAAGCTCCAGGAACTGAGCTTCCTCCAGGAGTGCAGGCCTGCTTTAAAGGCAGAAGGCTGGACCTGACACTTTTTAAAAAATGAGAATCTCATCCACATAATATCACAGAGTTGGAGGAGAAGCCGGCAACATGGATTCCGAGTTCTGTTCCGAAAGGGTCCCATCTTCTAAGATATAGAGAGCTGCCGGCTATATACTTGGCTCTGTTTATAGGATTTCCCCCTTTAGATGGGAGATTACCTTCAGCCCCATAATGCAGCTGGTGTCAGAGTACTGCTTGTGACATTTCCCTTTCATATCAAATGAGGACCAGCGAGGACTGAACATATCACTGTGTTTTTAAGGAGAAAACTTCTTTTGGAAGTTTGAATTCCAATACAAGTGATCATAACTGGTGACCTTCACTTCCTCCTAGAAATGGGAAACAAGCCTGGAGGGGGAAATTGACAGAGAAACTATGTGGTTACTCTTGACTCAGTGGCCAAGGAGGAGAACTCAGGTAACCCTGATTCTTGAAGCTTGAGTGCACAGTTCCCAAAGCTTTTATCTTTCAATTCTCCCTGCAAGATTAAGTATCCCCAGCACCACTTTTATGGTCTCTGCCTTGGTTCAAGGAGTTACAATGGATCTTCTTTACTGTCAGATCAACTGAAAACCTCTGAGCTAGACATTCAAGCTTGCCCATTACTCATCATTTTCTTCTGACTGACCCTCTGCCTTCTCCTCCTCTCCTTTCTCTCTCTCTCTCTCTCTCTCTCTCTCTCTCTCTCTCTCTCTCTCTCTTTCTCTTTCTGAAATATCAGAGCTGTCACAATGCATTATATAGTTGATTGTCAAATGATTGGCAGAGATAAAAACTGCTATTAGAAAAGAAAGAGAAAATTGTGGGCTAAAGTGGTCTGAGAAGATTGTAGGAGAAGAGAACTAACCTTGGTAGTGAAGAATGGGTAGGATTGATTACAATAAGAAAGTAGGAAACAGTAGGGCATTTCAGATGTTTCAAATAGGGAATAGAAAGGATGTGTCTGAGGGGAGCTAGCATCAGCACAATTTGGGAGTCAGAGATGTTCAGTCAGGTGGGAGAGGAGGGTTCATATAAATAGATGAGTAGTAAGGCAGAAGGGGTATGCAGTAGGGCCTTGGAGAGGAGAGAGAAGAATCTGGATTACATTCTTTAAGAAAAGCATTTTGAGCTATCTCCATTATAATCAAATCTAATAATGCTATTAGTGATGACTGCTTGTAGTTAATTGCTGTAGCATATTACGTTGGTCAGTAGCCTTGTCCTCTGTCTCTTCACTAGCATCCTCTGTCATTACCATCACACTCATAGAAAATACTGTCAAAAGCAATTTTACATCTGTCGTATAATCCTTAACCTTGAACCTCAAATCTAGTGGTCTCCAAAGATCTTTGATCATATGCACCAATCAGGAAAGAAAATGTACACCCACACACAAATGCACATATACCATAAATTAATATGCTATATTAATTGTAAAATATACATTAAAATATAAATGTAAAGCATAGGAGACAAGTGAAATAACCAGTATTTACATATTTTTATTTTTTATGTCATCATAAGTTAATGTTAGTCTTTTTGCTGAAGTTGAAATCATTAGGCATAGTAATATTTTTAATGAAAGCAATGAGACTGAATACATTTGACATTTCAGAAAGTCTTGTTTTACTACCCTGTGATAGGACAATCATAAGGTCTAGCATCGATTGCAGTTTTTTTTTTTTTTTTTGGGTGGTGGTGTTCCTTGGTTTTCATGGCTGCTCTAACTGTGAAATGTAGAAGATACATAAGGCCCATGGATGAAGTTCTGACTGGCTTTACTGGTTTTACTGACTAGTCATGAGTTCACTTTTCAATTCCATGTATCCATTGAGCAAAAATATTTTTTGGAAATTTACTAGTCAATTTCCAGTTTATTTAACATTTAGCAAGTTAGAAATTTTTATTCTGATATTTTCAGCATTTGTTTTCAAATGGAGTTTACCTTCCTGCTCATTGGCTGATCCCTCTTCAGATCCAGTTAGTTAGATAGCGCTGATGTTTACCTGGCAATGGGGCTGAGGAAAAGAGAAAGGGAGAAGCACTCACTCCACTAGGCTCACAAGTTTATTTTCCTGGGCTTGCATTATTAGCGTAATCTTCAGTCCACAGTTTCCTCACAGGAATCTCAGAAGCCACTTATCTATTCTTTGAAGTTTGCATTAGTTAAAAGAAGATAACATAATTTACAAATCCACTTACCTGGGCATATATAGACTACAAGAGAATAAAAGAGTGGTAGTGCCCCCACCAAACCCTCTACACGGGGGAATCCTCATCCTGCCTTCCAGACACTTCAAGTCATTGTGAGTCATGGGACTGTCTGACTTAAGTAACGAGAGAGAGCTTTGAAAGCAAATAAAAAACTAAATTATTTCACTTGTACAAGCTTCTGATAGTCTCTTTCCACCCCTCGGTGAATAATCTTACTCATCCTCTGATTGTGAACATCACCCTGGAAACAATTCTTTTTTATTCATTTTGAGTGTATGGTCTCTAAAAGCCAAGGAGTTTGTGATTTGACCCAAGTACCACAGCAACAGGGGTGGCTGTTTGTCAGTCATTCACAAGCAGTGTACACATAGAAGTCAGAATCTAAATGAGATTTGGGGTTCATTCTTGTAATTTCTTCCCTCGTTTCCTGACCACATCTCCCCACCACACACAAACTTAGCAACACGTATTTTAGATTTAAATTTAATCCAAAGTACTTACCTAGGGTAATGAGTGGTTAACACAAACAGATGTTCATACACAAACTGATGTACGAATGCAAGTTGTTCTTAAGACGGGTATGTCATCTAAAGAAACCTTAGCCCAAATATACCCCCCTCAAGGTCCCATGCAATGTCAGAAATGTCTACTATCAAAGTTACTCTTAACAAGCTCTTTTCGTTATTCTCTCTTACGTGGGATATGAACTTTATGTACTTGAAGCAATAGTGCGAACACATATCATGTTAAAATCATATTATTAATAGACAGGCCAACACAGTGGCCCATGACTCAGAGTTTAGTTTTGGGACTTAAATTCTAAATACCATAGCAAATAGAAAAAACAAACATTAAGATAGGTTGGAGAACCAAGGAATGTTTTTTTCTGGAGGAGGGGAAATGAATCTGAATGTGGAGGGATTTTCAGAGCTAACATGGAAAAAGGTGATTCAGAGGTTTCACGTGAATAGCACAGCAACTGTGATGTGGTCCAGAGAGTGAGTAGGTCAGTGACTCATGGAGACTAGTATGTAATGTGCCTTTTCTCCTAGAGATGGCTTTAGTACCTATTTCAGATTGAAAAAATACCCTCCTAGAAGTGTCGGTCCTGTCAACTGAATTTTTATATCTTCCCATTAAACAATGAGGATGTGATTGCATTGTTACATTTATGAGACAGTTTTTGAAACCTCTTTGAAGTTAATTGTCAGTTACTGCAGTAAAAAATGTGCCCTTCATGCAACTTTCCCCCAAAAGTTCCCCAACTTCACAATCTAGTGGATTTGCAATTCTTGGCTCTATTATCACGTCCCATAAAAACTAAAATACAGGGTGATTTCAAGGGGCCCAAGGGGTGGGGCAGAAAATGAATGTATGATGTTCTAATTGCTATTTAACATCATAGTATTAGAAGGAATGAGGTTAATGGCCCACCCCAATGCATATGCAAGCTTCCTCATTCTGAATGTTTCTCTAACTTCTTTGATTAAGCACTGAAGGAATGCAGCCTCCTCTGGAGGTTAATAGCATCCACAGAGGACCCTGTGACTAAGCCATATTTTTGCACATGAAGAGCTTATCCCTACCCTCTACTCAGCTTTGAAAATGATCCATCCAGCTTTTGCCTTGCCCCTAGCATGCCTACGGGCATAACATTTCTGTTTTTTTAATATAGTCACTACACCCTATATTATACAAAGAACACAGGCTCAGAAAATGTGACCAATTCACGTAATGGAAACTTCGTCCAATGTGCTAAAAAAAAGTAAATTTCATTTTGCCATTAACATAAGCCCATAACTAGACCAATTTATCCTCATCACGACAGGTTCCTCTGCGTCTAAGTCCTATGCACACATCTTGTATGGGGTCAGAACCACTACACACAGTGTTCTCCTCCTCAATAAAATTCTTCAAGTATCAACCTCAGACACTTTGGCATACCTAGGTATCTCTTCCTTTTTTCTTTCCCTTGAGCCCTTCCTATCTGGTTCATTTACCTTCACTTTTAACCAAGATCTGTAAGTTGTTATTTTTCAAAAGTGTGTGTTTTGCTTCCATTCTATTGCATGCATTCTGAGGGCCTATGCAGATATTTAGTCTTTTTAGTTCACAGTTTTCTGAATCAAGAATACAGCTGAGATGATGTATCCAAGGATTCCCATAGACATTCATATCTAAGGCAGATCACAATATCATTAATTCCCAGACATATTCTGTGATTAAATGAAACTGTTAAAACATTAAAAAGAGTAAGTTTATTTTTCATGTGAAAAGTCATGAATTACTGGGGCCAGAGGGTAGACTTGCTATGGTTTGGATGTGGTTTGTGTCTGCCAAAACTCATTTTGAAATTTGATTCCCAATGTGGCAGCCTTGGGAGGTGGGGCCTAGGAAGGTGTTTTCCATCATGGGAGCATCACCCTCTTGAATAGATTAATGTTGTCTCCCAGGAGTGAGTGAGTTCTCCAACAGGAATGGATTAGTTCCCAAGAAAGTGGGTTGTTGTAAGTGAGCCCAGCCTCTTCTGTGCATCTCTTTACAAGTACCCACTTTGCTTTCTGCTTTCTGCCATGAGTTGAAGCAGCTAAAGACCTTTACCATACAGGTGGTCTATTTTGGACTTACTTTCCAGAATCACGAGCCAAATAAACTTTTCTTTATAAATTACCCAGTCTCAGGTATTCTGTTTTGACAACACAAAACAAATTAAGACAACTGGGATAGACTTGTGAATCATGCATCTCTGTGTTCATGTTCTTTTATGTTGTCTGTCCACATTTATTTTTGGCTTTGACATTAATTTTTTTGGCCAATAGGACATCAACAAATATGACACAAACAAAGGCTTAAAACGTTTGCAAAATAGGGCTGACTTTCCTAGAATCCTTTCACCATCATTTTAAAAGACCCAGAATCACTTATTTGAAGATACATAATCCATCTGACAGCAGGAAAAAAACCCATCAGATATGAGAGGCCACCTAAGACAATTCAGTTCCAACTGGCCACCAGATGACCACAGCCACAAAGTGAAACCAAGTGTGATCAGCAGAAAAACCATCCATCCAGTTTAGCCCAACCCAAAGTGCCACAAATCAAATAGTTGATGCTTTAAGCTAACAGGTTTACATTGTTTGTTTTACAACAGTGAATTACTAACACACATATTTGAAGCAGAATGATGGCATGACCTAATTTAAATTACAAAAGAATCTCTCGGACTATTATTGAGAGAATATATTATAGAGAGGTAAAGGTGAAAACAGGAAGACAGTAAAGATACAATTGAAGTAGTAAAGGATTGATATAAAATGTGAAAAAGAATCTGAGACTAAAAGAGACTAAGGTAATTCTGGAATCCATCTGGGCACAACACTTTTTTGAGGATTAGAAACGTTTCTTAGCTGGGCTCGGTGGCTCAGCCTGTAATCCCACACTTTGGGAGGCCGAGGTGAGTGGATTGCCTGAGCCCGCGGGTTCGAGACCCGCCTGGGCAACTTGGCGAGATCTCATCTCTACGATAAAAGTCAAAAAATTAGCCGGGTGTGGTAGCGCGTGCCTGTAGTTCCAGCTACTTGGAAGGCTGAGGCGGAAGGATCGCCGGAGCCCAGCAGGTCGAGGCTGCGGTGGCTGCGAGTGGCCACTGCACTCCAGTCTGGGTGACAGTGAGACTCCAACTCAAAAAAAACAAAAGAAAGGTTTCTTTATTGGGACCCAGCTCGCTTCTGGACTGTAACCATGGAGTGGTACTGCTTCTTGCCCTTTCAAGTTTGGGGTTCAGAGTTGTCTTTTGATTTTGAATTATCTCAACCTTTTTTAGCCAAAGTGGCAGTTCTTTCACTAATTTTACTAATGCAGTCCTTTTAAAACTTAGCGGGTTTCCCAATTGCCCATACCATAAAAGATAAGATAGACAAGTGGGACCTCGTCAAACTGACAAGTTTCTGCAAAGCAAAATTAACCATCAAGAGAGTGGGGAGACAGCCCACAGAATGGGAAAAAATATTTGCCAACTGTATATCTGATAAAGGCCTAACATCTAGTATCTACAGGGAACTGAAATGCTCCAAAGGGAAAAAAACAAACAGCCCTATTAAAAAAGGGCAAAAGACATGAATAGACACTTCTCAAGAGAAGATAAACGGACAGCCAACAGACCCATGAAAAAGTGCTCAACCTAATTAATCATCAGAAAAATGCAAATCAAAACCACATTGAGATACCATCACCTAACCCCAGTAAGAATGGCCATCATTAACAAAGCAAACAACAGATGCTGGCGAGGATGTGGAGAAAAAGAAACACTTCACTGCTGGTGGGAATGCAAACTGGTGCAACCACTTTGGAAAGTGTGGCGATTTCTGAAAGAACTGGAAATTGACCTCCCATATGACCCAGCAATCCCCCTATTGGAAATATACCCAGAGGAACTCAACATTGTAGCAAAAAGATACCTGCATACATGTTTGTTGCAGCTATATTCACAATAGCAAAAACATGGAACCAACCATGCTGCCCATCGAAGTTGGACTGAATTTTTAAAAATGTGGTACATACACACAATGGAATATAAAACATATGAACTTTGCACAGCAATTTGGATGGATTTAGAGTCTATCATACTCAGTGATCTATCACAGAAACAAAGAACAGAGTACCATATGTTTTTATTCATAAGCAGACCTTGAACAATTATCATAATACTATAAGAAAGGGATTAGCAGTAGTGGGAACTGACAGGGGTGGATGGGTGGGGTTGGCAGTTGAGGGAAACTGCCTGGAGATAGAGGGGCACACCTCATCAACAAGGGTACCTTCATAATGAACGTTTGTTTACCTAACCCTGAATTGTACCCCACATCTTTAAAATTTAAAGAAAGATTAAAAAAAGAAACATAGTGAATTTTCTATAAATCTTATTGGTGTTAACCAGTGCCCTGAAGCCACAATCTGAATTGTTTTCAAAACAAATATCTCCAGATTTTGAGTGTGTCCACCTACTATGCGAAAGCACACTTAAGCTATCTACACTTTTGTCTAGCTGTGAAGTTTAGTAAGCGTTGCCTTCGATATTTTTGAAGTCTTAACAGAGTTTTACAAAGCTTTTGTTTGAGCTTTGCTGAGTCAACTACTTACTTTGAGAATCATTGGTCAGCTGAAAATGTAACAGTTTTATTCTCCAGTCTGAGACATCCTAACTCCTCTACATTTCATCAAAATTTTACTTGAAAATTAAATAATCATTAGTTTAGCTAATATCTTTCTTTTTATATTTTGTCACACACAATTAAAAAAGAAAATTGACACTTAAAATTCTGATTGTAAATATTCTTAGCCAAATCCACAAGATTGTTAGGAAACTTTTCAATCTTTCAAGTTACCACAGGTGATATTTTGGCCAATATTTTATACCTCCATAAACCACCAGTTTTCAAGCTTCTAAAAATACTTTATCAACATCTTCCCAGCCTTCACTTTTAGTTCAAAACCACTAGACATGTGAGGCCATATAAGATTTTCCAGGTTGACATAAGTTGCCAGATCACTATAGCCATAAGAGATCCTAGGCCAAACTAGTATAAGAAATGTCCTCCTTGCCAGGTGTGGTGACTCATGCCTGTAATTCTAGCATTTTGGGAGGCAGAGGTGAGAAGATTGCCTGAGTCCAGGGGTTCAACACCAGTCTGGGAAACTTGGTGAGACTTCGTCTCCATAATAAATCAAAAAATTTGCTGGACATGGTGGCGTGTGCCTGTAGTTCCAGCTACTTGGAAGGCTGGCATGGAAGGATAACCTTGAGCCCAACAGGTCAAGATTGCAGTGGCTGGGAGTGTGCCACTGCACTCTAGTCTGGGTGACAGAGAGACTCTGCCTAAAAAAAAAAAAAATGCCTTTCTGATTCAAAATTACACAAAATTCCTGAAACAAAATTAAAAATAAATAAAACTATTGTTATTCTAAACTACTACACTCTGGTGGTTTTTTTGTGCAACAATAAATAACTGAAAGTGAAATTGTTATCAGAAATTGGGTAGTGCCATAATAAATACTAAAACATGTGGCATTGACTTTGGAACTGGACAGCAGATTGAATCTGAAAAACAAAGAATCCTGTGGTATATAGTGGCAGAACAATTGACAAAAAATATTTTTGGCAAGGACTTGAACGTAGAAAGTGTCCTTAATGAATTTGTGGTTCTGACTAAAGCAATCTCAAGATAGAATGTTAAAAATATCATTTGAATCTTTCTACCTATGTATGATAATGTGTTGCAAGAAGAGATAAGCTAAAGAGACACTGTGGTATTTGTCAGTAAATTTGACAAGCATATGGAGGGAGGCATATGGCAGACTGGAAAATAAAACTATCTTTCATCCCCAGTTTCTTCAACCAGAAAAAGATTCTTAAAGAAGGACATGGCCTCTGTATAAGCATCAATTCAAGAGTGTGGTTGTAACAATGTTCATTAAAACTTCAAAAATGTACCAGTGTCACCTAACAGATTTTTTTCCAATAGAACACATCTTCCAAAAATCTAAACATTGTGTCCCTCACCAGCCTAACTTGCCGTCAGTAGAGAGAGGTTTATCTCAAAAATAAATGTGACTAGCTTTTTTTCATATCTCATGAGGTAAAATTAATCTTATGCTTAAGAAATCCACAAAGTTTTTAAAGGAAGTTTATTAGCTTGTACTAAATAAATGACAGTTAAAAATAAAAAAAGACCTCTATTTTCTTAATGTGTCCATGCAGGAAGCAGATTGAACAACTACTCACTTGCAAAAACAGGTCATTTGTTATGTACAAGAAAGTGTCATTGGGTAAAGCCAAAAGCCCAGAGAAAAGACCTAACCCTGTGGTGGAAAAATAGAAGAGAAAACCATCACTGAAAGCAGAATTGTTTCCTAATTGAGAAATATCTCTAACCCCAGATAAGAGGAGCCTAACAACATGTGCCTGGATTGGTTTCGGAATTACAATAGACCAGTTAAATATTCAAGAATCTCGCACATTGGTTGTTAAACCACTGGTTACTTAAAATCTAACATGGTGGAAATAGTTACACAAGAAGAAGAAGCAAATGCTACAAATCAGAGTATTTAATTTTTTTCAGAGGCCCAATTGATCAGCACCCCACAACTGCCATATGAAAAGTCCAGTCTTCCTTATTGGAGGATGAGAGGCCACCTGGCACGGAGATGAGTGATCACAGATGAGGCCCACCTTGACCAACCAGTCTACCAAAGATGTAAGATATGTGGATGAGGCCCTTGGGGATCACCCACACCCAGGTGACCTGCTACACATCTTCAGAACTCCCCAGCTGATTTGTAGACTTGAGGAAAATAATGACATTGTCATTGCTTTAGGCCTCTAAGTTTGGGGTGGTTTGTTATGCAGCAAAGATAACTGAAACAATATGTAGATCGTTTCTCATTTCATTCAGTGAAATCCATGCTCTTGCCATGATCTACAAGCCCCACATACTCTAAACTCCCACCAGGCCCTAACCTCACTTCTCACTTCTCTTCCCCTTTGCTTTGCCAGCTCAAGCCACACTAGCTTCTTTGCCATTATTCAAATGGAACAAAACAGTTCAATTTCAGAGACCGTGCAGAGAACTCTGGTTCTCTCTGCCGGAAACACTCTTCTTCCAGTTGTCTACATGGCTCCTTCTTTTGTTTTGTTTGTTTATTTATTTATTTATTTAGTCAGAGTCTCACTCTGTCACCCAGGCTGGAGTGCAGTGGCATGCTCACGGCCACCTCAGCCTTGATCTGCTGGGTTCAGGTGTTCCTTCCGCCTCAGCCTTCCAAGTAACTGGGACCACAGACATGTGCCACCATGCCTGGCTAATATTTTGATTTATTGTAGAGACGAGGGCCTGCCAAATTGCTCAGACTGGTCTTGAACCCCTGAGCTCAGGCAATCCTCTTACCTCTGTCTCCCAAAGTGCTGGGATTACAAACTTGAGCCACCGCGCCCAGCCTCCTTTGGGTTTTTTTTAGTCAAATGACAACTTATCAGATAGATCTTCTCTGATTACCTTGAATAAAATCATCCTCTTTACTTCATTTCCCTTCACATTGTTGTGTTTCCATTAGCAGCATGTATAATCACTTTTATCATTATATATTATATATTATCACACACTCTACATACATATATATTTTAATAAGTGGACTATTGTAATATTCTATATGACTGCAGTATATATACAAAGTAACATTATACTCACAATTATATTTACATGTAATAATTGCATATTATACATTATTAAATTTCTTGGTTCATTATGTATCTTCCACAAATAAAATATAAATCCTTTGGGAGCAGGGCATTGCCTGCCTCTTTTGTTTTCTTCTACATCTCTAGCCCTTAGAACTAATCTGATACCTGTTGCATAAATAATTTGCATGAAATATATTAATTGTATGTCATGTGTCTGACACTCCACCGTGTACTTGGAAGACAAGATGGAGAATAAGGCAATAATGTAGTCTATGCTCTGATAATAATATTAGTATATACCTATACAGTGCTTATATGTACCTGGCACTGATCTATGTGCTTTACACATATTAACTCATTTAATTCTATAAAGTATGTATTATAATTATCCCCGTTTTACAGATGAAGAAAGTGAGGCATATAAGGGTTAACTACTTACCCAAGATCCCTAGTCAGAATGAGCTTCCAATGAGTAGCTGACTCCAGAGTTCAAGCCTTTTATCACTTTTACATACATCCCTCAATTAATTTATGGTCTGGTTAGAGAAATAAAAACAGCATTCTTAAAACAGAAAGTGGTTAAGTGCTGCAGTGTGATGTTTAATTACAATGCAAATTCAGAGAACCTGAGTGTTTTCATTGCAATTGGGATAGCCAGAAGAGCTTTCCTGGAAAGGCAGCGTCTGGTCAGGGCTTAAGAGCCAGGCAAGAGGGGTAACCGTTCTAGGAGGAGGATCCCACTTGAGTAGTAGAGCAGTGGAAAGCAGGAACTCAGTAGGATCAGGAAAGAGTGTTGACGACCAGCAGTGACCTAACAGACTGACCCTACACTTGATTTTAGGGGTCTCCCAGGGCCTAATGAGACCTTGGAGGAAAGATCAAGCGAGCATGTCCTAAGTGGAGAAGTGATATGGTGAAAAATCCATCTTTTGATGATTAGTTCCTTGTTGGGAGCTAGCCTTGGAGGCCCACCTGATTGACAGGGTCCTGGTGGGCCGAAGACCCCGGGCCGCAGGGCGAGTCCAGGAAGCTGAGGCCCTTCTGTCTTCCGCCTTTGCTGTTTGATATGGCTGAAGAATTCTGTG